>CAMZMU010000117.1:106895550-107058476 GCA_947311845.1 Poa pratensis
CCAGTGGACTTTTTTCTTGGTTGTGTTAGGTTGGGACATAGGCACATGGGAAACCAACTTTTACACAAGTTTTTTAAAAGATGCCCCCGTTCGTCCGAAGTGGGAGTTTTTCACCTCTAAGTGCAGGAACTCACCAGAGAGAAAGTGAAGCCGGTCACACCCCGGAGTAGGATACGGACATTTACAACACACAACACCCACTTGTATACATATGGTATGGCACAACCTAGGTTTGGGTGGGAGGGGTTCCGACGCTCCGGGACCCCGCTTCGGCGAAACCTGAATCCGCTGGAAAAACCCTAACGTTTTCGTCTACCCCATAGACGTGCGTCGAAGGGGGTAGCCCAGTGGACTTTTTCCATGGTTGTGTTAGGTTGGGAATAGGCACATGGGAAACCAACTTTTAACACAAGTTTTTTAAAAGATTGCCCCCGTTTCGTCCGAATGGGAGTTTTCACCTCTAAGTGCAGGAAACTCACCAGAGAGAAAGTGAAGCCGTCACACCCCGGAGTAGGATACCGGACATTTACAACACACAACACACTTGTATACATATGGTATGGCACAACCTAGGTTTGGGTGGGGTTCCGACGCTCCGGGGCCCCGCTTCGGCGAAACCCTGGAATCCGCTGGAAAAATCTTAACGTTTTCGTCTACCCCCATAGACGTGCGTCGAAAGGGGGTAGCCCAGTGGACTTTTTTCCTTGGTTGTGTTAGGTTGGGACATAGGCACATGGGAAACCAACTTTTAACACAAGTTTTTAAGATTGCCCCCGTTTCGTCCGAAGTGGGAGTTTTCACCTCTAAGTGCAGGAACTCACCAGAGAGAAAGTGAAGCCGGTCACACCCCGGAGTAGGATACCGGACATTTACAACACACAATACACTTGTATACATATGGTATGGCACAACCTAGGTTTGGGTGGGGTTCCGACGCTCCGGGGCCCCGCTTTCGGCGAAACCCTGAATCCGCTGGAAAAAACCCTAACGTTTTCGTCTACCCCCATAGACGTGCGTCGAAAGGGGGTAGCCCAGTGGACTTTTTTCCTTGGTTGTGTTAGGTTGGGACATAGGCACATGGGGAAACCAACTTTTAACACAAGTTTTTAAAAGATTGCCCCCGTTTCGTCCGAAGTGGGAGTTTTCACCTCTAAGTGCAGGAACTCACCAGAGAGAAAGTGAAGCCGATCACACCCGGAGTAGGATACCGGACATTTACAACACACAACACACTTGTATACATATGGTATGGCACAACCTAGGTTTGAGTCGGGTTCCGACGCTCCGGGGCCCCGCTTCGGCGAAACCCTGAATCCGCTGGAAAAAAACCCTAACGTTTTCGTCTACCCCCATAGACGTGCGTCGAAAGGGGGTAGCCCAGTGGACTTTTTTCCTTGGTTGTGTTAGGTTGGGACATAGGCACATGGGAAACCAACTTTTAACACAAGTTTTTAAAAGATTGCCCCCGTTTCGTCCGAAGTGGGAGTTTTCACCTCTAAGTGCAGGAACTCACCAGAGGAAAGTGAAGCCGGTCACACCCGGAGTAGGATACGGACATTTACAAACACACAACACACTTGTATACATATGGTATGGCACAACCTAGGTTTGGGTGGGGTTCCGACGCTCCGGGGCCCCGCTTCGGCGAAACCTGAATCCGCTGGAAAAACCCTAACGTTTTCGTCTACCCCCATAGACGTGCGTCGAAAGGGGGTAGCCCAGTGGACTTTTTTACTTGGTTGTGTTAGGTTGGGACATAGGCACATGGGAAACCAACTTTTAACACAAGTTTTTAAAAGATTGCCCCCGTTTCGTCCGAAGTGGGAGTTTTCACCTCTAATTGCAGGAACTCACCAGAGAGAAAGTGAAGCCGGTCACACCCCGGAGTAGGATACCGGACATTTACCACACAACACACACTTGTATACATATGGTATGGCACAACCTAGGTTTGGGTGGGGTTCCGACGCTCCGGGACCCCGCTTCGGCGAAACCCTGAATCCGCTGGAAAAACCCTAACGTTTTCGTCTACCCCCATAGACGTGCGTCGAAAGGGGGTAGCCCAGTGGACTTTTTTCCTTGGTTGTGTTAGGTTGGGACATAGGCACATGGGAAACCAACTTTTAACACAAGTTTTAAAAGATTGCCCCCGTTTCGTCCGAAGTGGGAGTTTTCACCTCTAAGTGCAGGAACTCACCAGAGAGAAAGTGAAGCCGGTCACACCCCGGAGTAGGATACCGGACATTTACAACACACAACACACTTGTATACATATGGTATGGCACAACCTAGGTTTGGGTGGGGTTCCGACGCTCCGGGGCCCCGCTTCGGCGAAAACCCTGAATCCGCTGGAAAAACCCTAACGTTTTCGTCTACCCCCATAGACGTGCGTCGAAAGGGGGTAGCCCAGTGGACTTTTTTACTTGGTTGTGTTAGGTTGGGACATAGGCACATGGGAAACCAACTTTTAACACAAGTTTTTAAAAGATTGCCCCCGTTTCGTCCGAAGTGGGAGTTTTCACCTCTAATTGCAGGAACTCACCAGAGAGAAAGTGAAGCCGGTCACACCCCGGAGTAGGATACCGGACATTTACAACACACAACACACTTGTATACATATGGTATGGCACAACCTAGGTTTGGGTGGGGTTCCGACGCTCCGGGACCCCGCTTCGGCGAAACCCTGAATCCGCTGGAAAAACCCTAACGTTTTCGTCTACCCCCATAGACGTGCGTCGAAAAGGGGGTAGCCCAGTGGACTTTTTTCTTGGTTGTGTTAGGTTGGGACATAGGCACATGGGAAACCAACTTTTAACACAAGTTTTTAAAAGATTGCCCCCGTTTCGTCCGAAGTGGGAGTTTTTCACTCTAAGTGCAGGAACTCACAAGAGAGAAAGTGAAGCCGGTCACACCCCGGAGTAGGATACCGGACATTTACAACACACAACACACTTGTATACATATGGTATGGCACAACCTAGGTTTGGGTGGGGTTCCGGCGCTCCGGGGCCCCGCTTCGGCGAAACCCTGAATCCGCTGGAAAAATCTTAACGTTTTCGTCTACCCCCATAGACGTGCGTCGAAAGGGGGTAGCCCAGTGGACTTTTTTCCTTGGTTGTGTTAGGTTGGGACATAGGCACATGGGAAACCAACTTTTAACACAAGTTTTTAAAAGATTGCCCCCGTTTCGTCCGAAGTGGGAGTTTTCACCTCTAAGTGCAGGAACTCACCAGAGAGAAAGTGAAGCCGGTCACACCCGGAGTAGGATACCGGACATTTACAACACCAACACACTTGTATACATATGGTATGGCACAACCTAGGTTTGGGTGGGGTTCCGACGCTCCGGGGCCCCGCTTCGGCGAAACCCTGAATCCGCTGGAAAAACCCTAACGTTTTCGTCTACCCCCATAGACGTGCGTCGAAAGGGGGTAGCCCAGTGGATTTTTTCCTTGGTTGTGTTAGGTTGGGACATAGGCACATGGGAAACCAACTTTTAACACAAGTTTTTAAAAGATTGCCCCCGTTTCGTCCGAAGTGGGAGTTTTCACCTCTAAGTGCAGGAACTCACCAGAGAGAAAGTGAAGCCGGTCACACCCCGGAGTAGGATACCGGACATTTACAACACACAACACACTTGTATACATATGGTATGGCACAACCTAGGTTTGGGTGGGGTTCCGACGCTCCGGGACCCCGCTTCGGCGAAACCCTGAATCCGCTGGAAAAACCCTAACGTTTTCGTCTACCCCCATAGACGTGCGTCGAAAGGGGGTAGCCCAGTGGACTTTTTTCCTTGGTTGTGTTAGGTTGGGACATAGGCACATGGGAAACCAACTTTTAACACAAGTTTTTAAAAGATTGCCCCCGTTTCGTCCGAAGTGGGAGTTTTCACCTCTAAGTGCAGGAACTCACCAGAGAGAAAGTGAAGCCGGTCACACCCCGGAGTAGGATACCGGACATTTACAACACACAACACACTTGTATACATATGGTATGGCACAACCTAGGTTGGGTGGGGTTCCGACGCTCCGGGGCCCCGCTTCGGCGAAACCCTGAATCCGCTGGAAAAATCTTAACGTTTTCGTCTACCCCCATAGACGTGCGTCGAACGGGGGTAGCCCAGTGGACTTTTTTCCTTGGTTGTGTTAGGTTGGGACATAGGCACATGGGAAACCAACTTTTAACACAAGTTTTTAAAAGATTGCCCCCGTTTCGTCCGAAGTGGGAGTTTTCACCTCTAAGTGCAGGAACTCACCAGAGAGAAAGTGAAGCCGGTCACACCCCGGAGTAGGATACCGGACATTTACAACACACAACACACTTGTATACATATGGTATGGCACAACCTAGGTTTGGGTGGGGTTCCGACGCTCCGGGGCCCCGCTTCGGCGAAACCCTGAATCCGCTGGAAAAACCCTAACGTTTTCGTCTACCCCCATAGACGTGCGTCGAAAGGGGGTAGCCCAGTGGACTTTTTTCCTTGGTTGTGTTAGGTTGGGACATAGGCACATGGGAAACCAACTTTTAACACAAGTTTTTAAAAGATTGCCCCCGTTTCGTCCGAAGTGGGAGTTTTCACCTCTAAGTGCAGGAACTCACCAGAGAGAAAGTGAAGCCGATCACACCCGGAGTAGGATACCGGACATTTACAACACACACACTTGTATACATATGGTATGGCACAACCTAGGTTTGAGTCGGGTTCCGACGCTCCGGGGCCCGCTTCGGCGAAACCCTGAATCCGCTGGAAAAACCCTAACGTTTTCGTCTACCCCCATAGACGTGCGTCGAAAGGGGGTAGCCCAGTGGACTTTTTTCCTTGGTTGTGTTAGGTTGGGACATAGGCACATGGGAAACCAACTTTTAACACAAGTTTTTAAAAGATTGCCCCGTTTCGTCCGAAGTGGGAGTTTTCACCTCTAAGTGCAGGAACTCACCAGAGAGAAAGTGAAGCCGGTCACACCCCGGAGTAGGATACCGGACATTTACAACACACAACACACTTGTATACATATGGTATGGCACAACCTAGGTTTGGGTGGGGTTCCGACGCTCCGGGGCCCCGCTTCGGCGAAACCCTGAATCCGCTGGAAAAACCCTAACGTTTTCGTCTACCCCCATAGACGTGCGTCGAAAGGGGGTAGCCCAGTGGACTTTTTTACTTGGTTGTGTTAGGTTGGGACATAGGCACATGGGAAACCAACTTTTAACACAAGTTTTTAAAAGATTGCCCCCGTTTCGTCCGAAGTGGGAGTTTTCACCTCTAATTGCAGGAACTCACCAGAGAGAAAGTGAAGCCGGTCACACCCCGGAGTAGGATACCGGACATTTACAACACACAACACACTTGTATACATATGGTATGGCACAACCTAGGTTTGGGTGGGGTTCCGACGCTCCGGGACCCCGCTTCGGCGAAACCCTGAATCCGCTGGAAAAACCCTAACGTTTTCGTCTACCCCCATAGACGTGCGTCGAAAGGGGGTAGCCCAGTGGACTTTTTTCCTTGGTTGTGTTAGGTTGGGACATAGGCACATGGGAAACCAACTTTTAACACAAGTTTTTAAAAGATTGCCCCCGTTTCGTCGAAGTGGGAGTTTTCACCTCTAAGTGCAGGAACTCACCAGAGAGAAAGTGAAGCCGGTCACACCCCGGAGTAGGATACCGGACATTTACAACACACAACACACTTGTATACATATGGTATGGCACAACCTAGGTTTGGGTGGGGTTCCGACGCTCCGGGGCCCCGCTTCGGCGAAACCCTGAATCCGCTGGAAAAACCCTAACGTTTTCGTCTACCCCCATAGACGTGCGTCGAAAGGGGGTAGCCCAGTGGACTTTTTTACTTGGTTGTGTTAGGTTGGGACATAGGCACATGGGAAACCAACTTTTAACACAAGTTTTTAAAAGATTGCCCCCGTTTCGTCCGAAGTGGGAGTTTTCACCTCTAATTGCAGGAACTCACCAGAGAGAAAGTGAAGCCGGTCACACCCCGGAGTAGGATACCGGACATTTACAACACACAACACACTTGTATACATATGGTATGGCACAACCTAGGTTTGGGTGGGGTTCCGACGCTCCGGGACCCCGCTTCGGCGAAACCCTGAATCCGCTGGAAAAACCCTAACGTTTTCGTCTACCCCCATAGACGTGCGTCGAAAGGGGGTAGCCCAGTGGACTTTTTTCTTGGTTGTGTTAGGTTGGGACATAGGCACATGGGAAACCAACTTTTAACACAAGTTTTTAAAAGATTGCCCCCGTTTCGTCCGAAGTGGGAGTTTTCACCTCTAAGTGCAGGAACTCACCAGAGAGAAAGTGAAGCGGTCACACCCCGGAGTAGGATACCGGACATTTACAACACACAACACACTTGTATACATATGGTATGGCACAACCTAGGTTTGGGTGGGGTTCCGGCGCTCCGGGGCCCGCTTCGGCGAAACCCTGAATCCGCTGGAAAAATCTTAACGTTTTCGTCTACCCCCATAGACGTGCGTCGAAAGGGGGTAGCCCAGTGGACTTTTTTCCTTGGTTGTGTTAGGTTGGGACATAGGCACATGGGAAACCAACTTTTAACACAAGTTTTTAAAAGATTGCCCCCGTTTCGTCCGAAGTGGGAGTTTTCACCTCTAAGTGCAGGAACTCACCAGAGAGAAAGTGAAGCCGGTCACACCCCGGAGTAGGATACCGGACATTTACAACACACAACACACTTGTATACATATGGTATGGCACAACCTAGGTTTGGGTGGGGTTCCGACGCTCCGGGGCCCCGCTTCGGCGAAACCCTGAATCCGCTGGAAAAACCCTAACGTTTTCGTCTACCCCCATAGACGTGCGTCGAAAGGGGGTAGCCCAGTGGACTTTTTTCCTTGGTTGTGTTAGGTTGGGACATAGGCACATGGGAAACCAACTTTTAACACAAGTTTTTAAAAGATTGCCCCCGTTTCGTCCGAAGTGGGAGTTTTCACCTCTAAGTGCAGGAACTCACCAGAGAGAAAGTGAAGCCGGTCACACCCCGGAGTAGGATACCGGACATTTACAACACACAACACACTTGTAGACAATTATTCGCGACGTTATTTTATGTGGGTGGAAACCGCTATTCGGCGTAGCTATGTACATAGAATATGAATAAAACATATTAAACTTAATTGAGAGTAATAAATAGATACATAAAAAAGAAGATTAGGGTAAAAAACATTATGACTATTTTAGGCGAATCTGTACATATAGCAATTAGGTGTATCAATATAAATAAAAATGGTAGAGTCCTGTGCCGACGGCTTTGCCGTCGGCACAGAGTGCCGTCGACGTCACCTGATATTCTGTGCCGACGGCTGTATGTGTCCCGACGGTGGCCGTCGGTTAGAGTATCTGTGCCGACGGCCGTTTCTGTGCCGACGGACTTGTCGACGGCTGGTCCTGGTACACACCTGTGCCGACGGCCCCGACAAATGGCCGTCGGCACAGGTCCTGGCCGTCGGCACAGTTCGGCATTCCTGTAGTGCATTACTGGTGGCGGCACGATCAATGGCGACGGTGACATGTGGTGGAAGAACTCTTGCAAGACCAACACGGCACTACCATGCACAGCGGCTCCCACAACATTGACATTTCACCTCTGCAACAATCTGAAAGTTGAGAACCTGAAAACTGTGAACAGCCAACAAATCCATATGTCGGTTGAGGATTGCAATGATGTGCAACTGGCTCGTCTATCCATCACGGCGCCTGGCACCAACCCCAATACCGACGGCATCCACATCATCCGCAGTAAAGATGTCCAAGTTAGAGATTGTGTCATCAAGACCAGGGATGATTGCATGTCGATCGAGGATGGAACTCATAATCTTCTGGTCACCAAAGTTGTGTGTGGTCCAGGCCATGGAATAAGCATCGGCAGCTTGGGAGACGACAACTCTAAAGCCGAGGTCTCAGGTATCACAATTGACTCGGTACAGTTATATGGCACCACCAATGGTGCCCGGATCAAAGACATGGCAGGGAGGAAGCGGGTACGCGAAGGATATCACCTTCCAAAACATTATCATGGACAACGTGCAAAACCCTATAATCATTGACCAAAACTACTGCGACTCAGCAACGCCATGCAAGAAACAGGATTCCGCCGTGGAAATTAGCAACGTGGTGTTCAAAAACATTAGAGGTACAACCATTTCCAAGGATGCTATCAAGCTTAGCTGCAGCAATGGTGCCTCCTGCTCTGACATTGTCTAGGAGAACATCGACCTAAAAATGGAAGGTGGCAAGGGTGACACCCAAAGTAGTTGCGAGAACGCACAACCGCGAAAAGCAGGAACTGTTATTCCACAACCTTGTGAAGCCAAAAACTAGGAAGGGTTATGAGAGTTGAGAGGTTTTTGTAACGTGTACAAATGATGTGTAGTAAGTGTAGACCAGTTGGTCATAGTTGCATATATAGAATATCCAAAAAACATTTTTAGGTACCCAAATATGAATATATGGAAGAGCCACAAAGCGTATTAAAAGTTTCAACCTGTTGATACAAAAATATGTCCCCGGAATTTTATCTCATTTTTAGAAAAAACAAAGAATATGAAGAAAATGTCAAATAAATAATTATTATGCATGGATTCCTTTTATATGTACAACTTTCCACGGAAAACAATAAGCTTGAATTTTGATAACTGTTTCAAGAAAAGCTTTCACGACATAGTCTCTCAAGTATGACCATTCCTACCTTTCAAGCCAAATGATCAAGATTGCATTTTCATACCATAGTTCATGATAATCTGTCTATTTTAGCATAGCTATAGATGCATCTTTGCCATGCAAAACAACAATGCCAAAGAAGTACAAATAATATGGTTCAAAATGACACCTCTCCAATTTCATTGAAAGTAAACCATATTTAATGGATATTTTCCAAATATTTTGAATTTTCTGGCAATCTAGTTATATTTGCCCATTTACATGAATTTTGGTCGATTTCCCAAAAGTAATTCAAATTATTTTAACTATGAATGCACGATAGATTGTTGCTAAAAATTGGCAAACCCCATTTTAAGGTACTCAAGAAGAAAACTATGTAAAAGTCACAAGGGGTGTTGAAAGATTCAAACCCCTGCTATGAATATGTGGCGGCAATGTTCACCCTATTTAAAAAAAAATGTAGACAAAGTTAAAAAAAGGAAATTCTTTTGCACTAAGGCTTATTATGTGTACTACTTGGCAGACAAAATTGTAAACTTGAACATTGACAACTTGGTTAGAAAACCTCCACACAATGTCCTATGATGTACGAACATTCTTAATTTTCAAGCCAAAGGACCAACGCAATTGCCATTTCTGTGCCATAGTTCATGATCATATGTCCATTTTTACGCAGAGGTACATCTTTTTATGCCAGACAATAATGACATAGAGGTTTACAATTTTTACTTTAAAAAGTCGTTTTCCATTTCAAAATGTCAAAACGGCGGTATTATGTGAATCAAGTATGATGGTTCAAAATGGCACATATCCAAAAAAATAGAAAGTAGACCATGTTTAATTGTCACTGTCCAAACGACCTACATGGCCTTGACGCTAGTTTTTTTTTATAATACATTTTTTTAAGAAATTCTAAAAATAATATGCGTTACTAGAAAATTTCACAATATTGCACCCTCAGCGCTGCACCGTAGCCGATAGGTGCCTGTTGGCGCGGCCGGCGAGCTGGTCGGCCGCCGGCAGAGCACCTACTCGGCTGCGGCCTGGCCGATAGGCCTACTCGGCGGCAGCATTGCCGACTGGTGCATGGACGCGGCACGGACGCGAGCTGGAGAAAGGCGGCCGCAACCAGAGAGCGTAGAGACACGACACGGGGCGTGGCGAGCTGCCAAGAGGGGCTGGCGGGCGGACGGGCGCGGCCGCCTCCCTTGCACTGTCGCCGGCGGGAACGCCTCCAGGCCAGCCTCGCCTGTCACGTGTGCTCTCCCGCGAGCTCTGCGTCTCTCGCACGCCGCGGATGGTGTCCGCCCCTATGTTTTAAATAGCCGGCTATCACCCGGCTATAGTCTTTTGAGAGGATCCGTGCTATAGATAAGACCTTCGTAGGCTAAAAAGGTAATAGCCGCTAATAGCCTGGCTAAATGAATTTAGCCCCAATTTAACCCGTAGCCGCTATATTCCCACTTAGGTGATCCAACAAATTCGAACCAAATTTGACCCGCTCGGGCCAAATTTGCCCCGCTCAACCCAATTTCAGAACTATCCTACTATATATAAAAGTTGGACGAAACCAACCCCGATTCGAGCCTCCACGTCGCCTTTTTCCCGCGCCCGTCCGATCGAGGCAACCGCCGGCCTGGATGGCTTTAAAAACCGTGCGAGATGCGAGTACTGTAGCTGGGCAATTTCTTCCAATCAGAAGCTGCCACGTCGTGCTACAGTTCGGAAATTCGCAGGAAACCCTCCGCAAAGGACTGGTTCGCAAAATCAAAAAATGTTGAGGATCTTCATGTAAAAACGATAGCGCAGTTTCCCCCCTCCCTTCTTCCTCTCTCCAGCACGGCCGCGACGTCGCCGGCGCCGCCGACGCTCACGCTCGCCGCTACGGCCCTTCCCGTTCAGATCGACGGACATGGAGAGGTTCGCCGTCGTCGCTTCTCCCTCCTCCCCGAGTTTCACGAGCTGAGACGCCGCGTAGTCGCCGGAATCGGCTCCGCCGTCGCACTGCTGCTTCCGCCGCGTCCGTGCGCCGCACCCGCCGCTCCGGCGACCTAGAGGAGGCGGCACAGCCGCTCCCTGCCTCCCTGCCACCCCGCGCTCACGCGCCTCCGGCGAACACACGCGCGGAACCCATTTCCTGGCGGCGCGACGCCGGCGAGCGAGATCGACGCCGCCGCTGCGGTTCCGCTGCAGTCCACTGCTGACGCCATTGCGATGTAAGCGTGGGCCCAGGCTGTCAGGGATTTTTTCTTTCCAAAAAAAAACAGAAAATGAAAAATTCCTGCCAAGTGGGCCCTATTTAATTATATGAGTATGAAAATTTTCACAAATTCAACAACTTTAGGTTTACACAATAGGGGAAAAAAATATATATATATATATATATATATATATAACAAAATGGTCACAAAAATATATGATGTTTATTTATACCATACAATAAAATTTTATATGAATTTGAAGAAATTTCACAAATTCAATAATTCAAATTTACACAAACAAACAAAAAGGTATATAACAAAATGATCACAAAAATGTATGCCAACTATTTATTCCATACGATGAATTTTTTAAATTTGAATATTCAAAAAAAAAAATGTCCTCGAAATCTAAATATTTTTCGTAAATGAAAAGCAATACAACCCTAAATAACTTCCAATTTAAACAATTTTTGAAATTTAAATGCCTCCTTCGAATACCGATAATTCAAAAAATCGCCCAATTTTCGAACGTCAACGTTTTCCAAATTAGAATTTTACTTCATGAGTAGGGAAAATATGACAAATATATTAATATGAAAAACAATAAATGAAGAAAATTTTCAAATTGTAAGCATTTAATATACGCAAAAAGAATTCAAATACAAAAAAAAATACGATAAAAAATTATATGAACTTGAAAAATTTCCCAAATTCAATAATACAATTTTAGACAAAACGGGAAAAAAAGTATACAACAAAATGATCACAAAAAAATATACCAACTATTTATGCCATATGATAAAAGAAAATCGAACATCCAAAAAATTTAAATATCCTTCAAATCTGAACATTCCGTAAACGTAAAAATAATTCAGCCCTAAATGACTTCCAATTTGAACATTTTTTTTGTAATTCCAACAAATTTCAAACACAACCTCCTTCGAACTCCAATGATTTCAAAAACCGAACAATTTTCAAGTCTAAGTATTTATTGTGCATCTTATGGGAAAAAAAATAAAGTTGCTGAATATTCGGGCACATTCCAAACAATGAATAGTAATTTAGTACATATATTCCTGCAATCTTTTCCGAATGTAATACTCGAGTCTTTCCCAAATATATTTTACGATGAACCTGCAAAATATTATTTCGATTTAAAACTTAACGGAAGCAACGATTTCTCCGAAGGATGCAACGGTATTTTTTTCCTAACAACAATTTAATCCAATAAAAAATTAGCTAACCCATTTTCTTGCATTTTTGAACAACTTTATAGAGTTCGTACAATACGTAAACAATTACAGGTAAAATATTAAAATTCAAAAATAGCAATTACAAAAAATAGTAAAATTCAAAAAAAAATACACATAACATACATATCTTCCACCATGCAATTCAAAATAACAATTATAAAAAATTAGTAGGACTCAAACAAACAAAAAACATATTTTCAAATCTACATTTGTAAATAATGCAGACAATATGACAAAATTTCCTAAATTTAACAAATTTTCGAACTTACCACACAAAAGTTATACTATACGTCCTCTAATTATTAAACGCAAACAAATATTCCAGCAAAATACAAACATATATAACCATTTCGATTTGCTAAACATTTGACGGTACTGTATATTATATAAAGACACTAAAAAAATAACAAACAAATATTCCAGCAAAATACAAACATATAAAACCATTACCGTATATCATATAAAGACACTGAAAAAATACTAACTACTTCAAAGTATTTCCCTTTAAAAAAATACATTTGAAATAGATGTTCAAAGAAATGCAACACATTTGAACATTTCGAATTGCTAGAAAATTGAAAACACTTTAAAATATAACTGACAAAATGCATTAACCCTAACTATGTAAGTCGAAACAAATGGTTATGATATACTTCAAATATATCCAAATATCCCAATTTTCTAAATATCTGAAAATAGTCAATATGACAAATTGCTTCTTCTACGATAAAATATATCATATTTCTCATAAAAAAATTACATGCAGCACATTTCTAAAACTCAATTTGCTAAAAGAAAGGAAAACTCAAAAATATAAATACCTCACATATTATCTCACATAACCTTTAAAAAAACTAACACATTTGAAATAGACGTTAAAAAAAATGCAACACATTCGAACATTTTAAATTGCTAAAAAATTAGAAGCACTCTAAAATATATCTCACAAATTACATTCTCCCTAATTATGAAGTTGACGCAAATTTTATATTATATTTCAAATATATCCAAACATCCCAAATTTCTAAATATCTAAAAATACTCGATATAACAAATTACTACCTCTACGATAAAATATATCATAATTCTCACAAAAAAATACATGCATCACATTCGAAAAATTAAATTTGCTAAAAAAAACCAGAAAAATGAAATACTCTAAAATATATATATCTCACATATTGTCTTACATATTGCATTCTCCCTAATTACGAAGTTCAAACAAATCCAAACAAATATTTCGACAAAATACGAACATAGAAAACCATTCCAACTTACTAAACATTTAACGTAAATCTAAAATGTGTGAACCAAATCACAGAAAAAAAATAACTACTTAAGAATATTTTCACACAAAAAAACAAAACACATACAAATATGTAAAACCATTCCACCTTACTAAACATTTAATAACTCAAAAATATGTGAACCAACTCAAAGAAACAAAAAATAACTACTTAGTAATATTTTCACACAAAAAAACAAAACACATTTAAAATTAAATTACAATAATTCCCAAATTTGAGCAATCTCCAAAATCCAACCATTTTTAAAACAAAACCATTTTTCAATTTCAATGATTTCCAAACTTAGACAACTTTATAACATCACCATTTTCAAATTCAAATTCACAAACACACGCGCGGCATTGCCGCGCTCAGATACCTAGTATTTTGAATTGTGCTACTTATAATGATCTAATATTCGTATCTATTATGTGACTATGTTAATATGTTATTATGCATATGTAAATTATTGATATATATAAATATATGCTGGCTAAATATTGTTTTTTCCATTATTTAGCTAAACGGTTATAAGGCCATAGCCGTGATATAACCCGGCTATAGCTTTTCATAACTTCTGAAATCGCCAGCCCTAAACACGATAGCCCACTATTTTAAACAGAGGTCCGCCCCACGGCGGCGCGGGCGTGCCGGGCTACTGGGCTCGGTGACCCACGCTCCCGTCCTGGACGGGAGCGGTGACCCACGGGCGAGCTGCTCTCTCCCACGGACGCGCGCGGTGACCCACGCTCATGTGCAGCACACGCTCGAGCTGCTCTTTCCCACCGATCGATCGATAGCTGCATGCATACACGCACCCAGCACATGCTCGAGCTACTCTCTCCCACGGATCGATCGAGAGCTGCATGGATGCACGCACCGTTCCTGGAACTTGTCGGCAGCGCCGTGGCCTACGGGCTAGTCCAGTGGCGGAGCTAGGAAAAATAGGAGCCTGGGCGGAACATAAGCTAAGCGAAAAATCGAGAATGGCAACCACATATTTCGATACATATAATCTAAATATATAAATACTAAATTGGACAATCGTACATTCATAATAGTTTGTAAGCAAAAAAACTAAAATTAAATATGATAGTAATAGCTTACTAGACAATACGAGTCACATCTCACAAGTAAAAGTCTAGATAACCAAATATCCATTCAAACACTTGAAACGGAACCTGCAAGATTAAAAACGGAGTAAGAACTAGTAATTCAAAGAGCTGTACACACTTTCTCACACTAGGATATATGGCACGTACCCTTCAAATACTAAAAATGCCTCGGCAAAATCCCTTTACGATTCTTGTAGGCTTGAAACCGTCGAATAATAACGACCTCATCAACTGATTTAAATATCTCCCGCTCGGTATAGCATATCATCAAGTGATTAAACCAGTCATCATTTATCTTGTTACGCAATTTAGACTTGATAATTTTCATTGCCGAGAAAGCTCTCTCAGCAGAAGCCGTTGACACCGGCAACAACAACGCCAACTCAATGAGTTTGTAAACTAATGGAAATACCAAGTGCTTCTCTGTTTCAACCATTTTTGCAGCCAAACTTTCAAGATCATTGCAAGTAGAAAATGCAACATGATTTCTGAGATGAAGAACATAAGTCTCAAGTTGATCCCTTAGTATTGTACGATCAGCATTCGAAAAATCAGCATCATAAATTTCAGCAAGGCGACAAAGCTTCTCTACATTGAATCTGGAGAAAGAATTCTTTGGATCGAGACATGAGAAACAACCAATTACCTCCTGATTTGAGTCACCAAAGCGATGATTCATCTCAACACATATTTTGTCAATAACCACATAGAAAATTTCAGCTCGATAATAATGAAGATTGGTGATGGTCCTTCCCTCTAGCCTCGAGCGACCTCGAACCGGTATTTCATCATCCATGTTTGGCACCGGAATACCTTTGGCACTACAGAATTGTTGGACCTCTTCAAAAAGACTATCCCAACCACTATCTCTCATGGAGGCCAACCGGAGTTTGACATCATCAATTAATTCCATTGCAAGCACAATATTTGTATCTTTTCTCTGCAAGAGATGTGAAAGCTCATTTGTAATACCAAACAATTTCAGCATAAGCTTCAAAACGAGAGCAAATTTAAAGCACTCCATCTTCTCGATGCAGCCTGCCGCACTAGTCGGATTACGCCCATTTGCATCAACTGTGCTAAATACTTTTATGACACGAGCCCACATTTCGTCCAAACGAAGCAAGGTTTTATGATGTGAACCCCATCTAGTATCTCCCGGTCTAGCAAGAGTAGTTTGCTGATTCAAGCCTCTTCCTGTAGATAATTCACCTCTCTCAAGCCTTTCCAACATATCTCTATGAGTTTCTTCCACCAATAATTCCATCTTCTTGCATGACGAACTTGTTGTGTTAACAATCAAGGATAGATACTCAAAAAAATCATGAATATATGAGCAAGAAGAAGTAGCAACAGCGACAACAACAAGCTGTAGACGATGAGCAAAACAGTGCACATAGAAGGCATGAGGGTTCTGATCTAGAATTTTTCTTTGCAAGCCGTTAAATTCACCTCTCATATTTGAAGCTCCATCATATCCTTGCCCTCGAAGCCTTGAAATTGGTAGTTTGTAATGATCAAGAAGCATAACCAGAGCTAACTTTAATGATTCTGATGTAGTATCTTTGACGTGGTGTAGACAAAGAAATCGTTCCACCACTTTTCCTTCATTGCTCACGTACCTACAACAAATAAAAGACAACGATTAGATTAAGGGTTGCTGCAAAGAGAATAAAAAATAAAGAAAGAAAACAAAAAAAGTGATTACCTCAACATAACCGCCATTTGTTCTTTCACAGATATATCACGGGACTCATCAATAAGCACGGAAAATTGTTTATCACCAAGCTCTCCCATAATCACTTCAGTGACTTCTTCTGCACAATACCTTGCAAGATCTTTTTGAATCTCACCAGAAGTCATTTGACAATTTTTTCCACCACGATCAAAAGCATCTCTTACTTGTTCATTGCCATCTTTCAATATATCAATCATCTCTTTAAAGTTCCCTCTGTTCAAAGAAGTGGATGATTCATCGTGGCCACGAAAAGATAAACCTTGTGCCATGAGAAATCTACAAGATTCTAAAGAAGAAGTCAAACGGATTTTATATAACTCTCTTGATTCATCCGTTACTCTAGCCAATTTAGTTGGCAAACTTTGGTTTTGATTCTTAAAATCATCACAATGGCGAACACAATTGTTGTGATCACTTCCCAAACCACCAACATGTTCGGGTAAAGCTTTGTATGCATGCTTCCAATCCTTAAAACCGGTTTTGGTGAAGACTTCATAACCAAAACATTCACCTCTTCCAGGATTTTTAAAGAGGAAGCAATAGAAACAAAAGGCTGCATCTTTTGACACACTATATTCAATCCAATTGTACCTTTGGAACCAAGACTGAGAAAATGCCCTTCCATCAATACGAGGAAATTTCACTATTGGTTGGGTAGGTCCCTTCAATATGTATGCCCTCCTCACTTGATTTTGAAAATCCGGAGGATATGAAGCAATTTGTCTTCTAAGAGCAGGATCACAAACAATTTCATCCGGATTAAACTCATTCCCTTAACCTCCTGAACCAGAACGAGTGTTGGGGTTTTGCACATCATTCCCTGAACCTGAATCGGTGTTCCCTGAACCAGAACCAGTGTTGGGGTTTTGCACATCATTCCCTGAACCTGAATCGGTGTTCCCTGAACCTGAACCCGTGTTGGAGTTTTGCACACCACTCCCTGAACCTGACCCGGTGTTGGAGCTTGCCTCAGTCCCCTGAATTGGCCTTTTAACCAAATACCTCCGCATTTTCTGATGACTGAAATTAAGTAACTTAATATTGAACACAATGATTAAAATATTTAAGATTCAAGACAACTATAGACAGTAGATGAACAAACCTTTTACCTCACTCTGAAGATTAAATTCAGCCCTTATAGATCGCAACTGATGCGGCGGTCCGGCGACAAGGAAACGAGCAAGCGCAGGCCGTCACTGTCCCGATCTCCAATCTGTAGCGGAATCGTCAAAATCGGTGCCGCCGTGGCGCCGTCGCCTGTGTGCGCGTCCGCCTCGCCCCGCGTTTCTGCAGCCGCCGTACACGATAGGCTAGGCTTGTACGAGGAGTCGAGGAGACGAACTGACGATGGACGGATCCATCGAACTGACTTGATCGATTGGTTCGTACGTGGACAGAAGCCTAGGCCTGTTAGCGATATGGGCCAGCTTCTTGTGGGCCGGCTGGACAAGAAAATTGGAAAGGGGCAAAAGGCCATGTCGATCGAAGTATTGCCCGGGCAGACTGCCAGATTTCTCATTAATTAGCGACTAATGATACACCATATCCTTGCTTGCCGGACGAGGCGAAGCCCGGGCAGCTGCCCGGGCATGCCGGGCTGAAGCTTCGTCGCGGCATATAAGTGCGTAGCCTATAGGACCTGCTTGGCTACAGCGCTGCCGAGGGTGTATTATTTTAAAAATTTCTCAAAATATGTATTATTTATCGAGATTGTTAAAAAAGTGTATTATTTTAAAAAATTAGCTGGCCTTGTCGGCCTCCTCTACCTCGTCCGCACACGGGCGCCAACCTTCATTCTGTTTTTTTAAAACACTAATCAAACTTGCTAAATTAATGCTATCTTCCCACCATCCGTTAATTTTTTACCAAGTGGAAATCTTTACCGAGTTCATGGAAAACATGCGGCAAATATATTTTTGCCGAGTGAGCGGAAAAAAGGCACTCGATAAACGCCCGCACTAGCTAGCTGTTGGCGGCACGGCGCTGCGGCAGTATTAACTAACGATGTTCGCGTACTGTCAAAAAAATAACGATGTTTGTACGTAAAAAATAATGATAGTCTTTAGTTAGCTGGTCACTTTTCGTGTGTTCGAAGAAGGATACAAGTTAAAGAAGGTCACCGGCCGGTTAGTACGCGCGCGGTGTCGATCTAGCTCTCATTAATGGAGTGCAAGTGCTGAAGCTAATCAGTCAGTCTCTAGCGAATGCATTCTCAAGGCAACGATCAATCATCGATGCCAACGCGTATGGAGAGAACGGAGAAGAAGAATAAGAAGAACACGTACACGCTTGGGCACATGCTGGAGGATTTTTATCGTGCTAAGCATGCAAACTCTGCAAATTTTGGCACATTTGGCACCTGGACTAGCTAGCACGAAATCCCTTCATATCTTGTGATATAGCGCTTCCCTCCCACTCCATCAAATTAAGACGCATCGAGCTGCCTAACTCCAGAGCATCTCCAATCTCCATCCATCACAAGCAATAAAAACCGCAGCTATAAATAGGCCTCGACATCGCCCCTTGGTATGCATCGATCCATTGCTCATACAGCTCTTCTTCTCCCATCCAACACCAAGCGCAACGCTTCTTCGGTTCAACCTCACTACTCCAACTTAATGGCGTCGGCTACTACTACTAAGCTGATCGTATGGTCTCTTCTGCTTCTACTGCTCTTGCTGTCCGTCTGCAATGCCGCCAGCTCGGACAACGAGACGAGTAGCTTGATAAAGAGCTCCGGTACAGGTGTGCCTAGGAGCAGCTCCGTTGTGTTCAGCATCCACAACTACGGCGCTCGTGGTGACGGAAAGCACGACGACACGCAGGCGCTGGCCAAGGCGTGGAGCGCGGCTTGCGCCTCGTCTCGGCCGGCTGTGCTGCTCGTTCCCAAGGGCAAAACCTACCTGCTCAAGTTCATCACTCTCTCCGGCCCGTGCAAGTCCAACGTCGTCTTCATGGTGAAGGGCACACTCTTGGCTCCTCGGAGCAGGTCAGCCTGGAGCGAGCACAATAGGAGGCATTGGATTGTGCTCCAGCGCATCACTGGCCTCACAGTCACCGGAGGCGGCACCATCAACGGCAATGGCGAGATTTGGTGGAAGAACTCGTGCATGATCAACAAGGCCTTGCTGTGCAAGGAGGCTCCGACAGCTTTGACGTTCCATCTCTCCAATAATCTCAAGGTGGAGAATCTGAAAATTGTAAACAGTCAACAGATCCATATGTCGGTCGAGGATTCCAACGGTGTGAAGTTGGCCCGTTTGTCCATCACCGCACCTGGCACGAGTCCAAACACCGATGGCATCCACATTACTCGCAGCAAAAATGTGCAAGTTAGAGACTGTCTAATCAAGACTGGAGATGACTGCATGTCTATCGAGAATGGTACCCATAATCTTCATGTCACCAAAGCTGTGTGTGGACCGGGACATGGCATCAGCATTGGAAGCTTAGGGGACGATAACTCGAGAGCCGAGGTTTCCCATATTTACATTGACACTATACGGTTGTACGGTACAACCAACGGAGCCCGTATCAAGACATGGCAGGGAGGAAGTGGGTATGCGAAGGATATCATATTCAAGAACATGATCATGGACAAGGTGCAAAACCCAATCATCATCGACCAGAACTATTGCGACTCAGCCAAGCCATGCAAAAATCAGAAATCAGCGGTAGAGGTGAGGAATGTGGTGTTCAAGAATATTAGAGGGACTACCATTTCCAAGGATGCCATCAAGTTGAACTGCAGCAAGGATCTCCCTTGTTCTGGCATTGCCCTGGAAAACATTGATCTGGAATTGGAGGGTGGCCAGGGTGTCATAGAAAGCACATGTCAGAATGCAAAATGGAAAAAATCAGGAAGTGTTGTTCCACTACCCTGTAAAGGAAAAATCTAACTAGTGGAAGTCGAATAGTTTGTTTTAGCATGTATAAATCTGATGTATAGAAATTCATAAAGGACACGTCCTGCTTGTTATACACCAATGTGGTTCCTTTGGGGGTTTCTACTAAAAAATGCATTAATTGTATGTCCACCATTACAGCAATATATTAAAGTGCTTGAAGTGTACTGTTGTACGGTAAGTTCTTATAGAAATGGACAATAGTTAGTACTTTAACTTTATCACTTACATTCTTTGTTCTTCTCCCCACACAGTACAAAATTTGTCATACAAATTCATGCCTTTTATATTTACACGCCGGGATGTAAACATCTTCTATGACATTGATTAATCGTTCAAAAAAATTGGACAACATGATTGAGTTAATTTAGAGTTAGGACCTAGCTCTTTATTTATCGAAAAAAAGAGTTGAGTGCAGAGGCTTCACGTATAGCACTCATAGTTGGGCCGAGCTACAACAAAACGTATCTCGCAAAAAAAAATGGTAAGAAATGTACATAAGAGGGAAGAGTAACATTTTCATAGCCTTTCCTACATTTGTTTTTAAAGTAGTCACGATGTAACCTTTTTCCTAGCATGAAGGGTGTGTTGTGTTGCCCGGTCAGACCCGACATGTGGGCGTCACGTGCAGTAATGTCGACAAGAGCAGTGAAAACCTAATTCAGGTTATGTATGCTTGGCTTCCCGAAAGTGTGGGCTAAGTGAAATAAGTGTGGTTTTGAATAACCTTTATCACTGTGTTGTGGTTCCTTTATCTTCATGTAGTTTACACATAAATAAAAGGTTAATGTGTATTAATCTAGAAGTTGTTTGAAAGTTTGAGCATCTCAGCCGCATTTCTAAATCTTTCAATTAACATCCGACGTATCTGACCACAAAAAAAAATCTGACCTATCCAAGTTATTTAGCTAGAAGGTATAAAAAGAAAATGTAATTAACCTTTAAATACTTGCACATCTCCAAATATTGGTCTTATATATAGTCTTTATAATATTTTGAAAATTAAGTAGTCGAGATTTCAAAAAATTCCCACAAAATTTATTCGTACTCGCAACTATGTTGCATATTTGATTCACATGATTCCAAAAAAAATCTCAAAAATGTTATGTCCACTAGATTCCAGAAAGATCCTTTTGCATGTGAAGTTTGTTTGGTTCAACCATGAGCTGATAAGCTAGGAGAGCCGAGAGCACAGCCGTGGTTAGAGTGAGCCTATCCGCCATCGAGATCCACTTAGCCTTCCAACCCGCCAGCTTTTTGAAGAACTTGTCAATCAAGTGCTGCAGGTCTGCACGTGTGGGAACCAGGAGAGTAATTTCCAGGATTATAGGCGCGAGGCATACAATTTTGTCTCGCCTTTCTTTTCTTTTCTTGCCTGAACAGTCTGCCTGATGTAACTGTTTAGCTGCTGCAGTTTTCTTTCATAGCCTTTCTTTGTAATTAGAACCGCGCCGGCATTTGATCCGGTTTCTCTTAAGTAATCGAAGTAGTGCCAACTGCATTCCATCAAATAAACAAAACACTGGAAGAAAGAGAAGGCATACATATTTTAGCGGTTGAATGGATGCATTTTTTCCACGAAATATACTGCAATGAAATCCTTCGAAAAAAATTCTTTAGATTTTTTATAGGAAAACAGTAAAATTCTACAGGATGTAATTATATTTTTGAGAGTTTAAAAGAGAGAGCAAAAATTGCACAAGAGATTTGTACTAAATGAATTATGCATGTCTTATAAATCAAACAAGCCACGCGCCAGAAGAATTCCTAAAGATTATTCTACTCCTCCAAATTTCGGGTGATTACCATTTGAATGAACACCAAAATGGAAAACTTTAGAACCGAGTCCGTGACAATGGGCATCTACCGCTGACGTAAAAGACCTGAGCTAGCTTATCGCACCAGGAGATTGTTCGACCAAACTCAGGAGTCGCCTGCCGCACCAACGTAACTCATGATGCCCTTTTTTGGCATAACGTACGCTAGCTTTTGGTAGTGGTAGTGCAGAGAAGTTATAGCTGTGCTAATTTTCTGTGACCTCTCACGTGAAATGCATGCAAAACGCAAATATGTACGACGTTTTAGTAGATTTGCAGTTCTCGCGTGCTCACGTCGAATCAGGTCAGGTGACGAGTGAATGTCCGTCGTGCTGATCTCATGGATCCATCACGGGGTGTGCCTGCGATCGATCGACGTGTTTGGTTGACTCTCTGGTTGTGGGCCCCAAGGGTCAGGCTTCATGGTGCATATTAATCCACCAGTTTTGTTGTTGTGCAAAAATTAGCCGATCCTAAAAATCGGAGAATGTGCATATGAATGACTCGCGATCATTGCGTCAGTCGGCGGCTGCCTAGCTAGATGCCGAAAGAGAATACTGTATGTCGATACTGTCCTATGCCGAGGGCAACCGTGGCGACTTTTGCTTGTTGCCGGTTCAGAGCCGTCGGCATAGAACTTTATTCTGTAGTGGTACTTCAGTATTTTTGATTAGAGTAAATTCCACCTTTTACCCCCTAGTTTGACTTTTTTTACACTGATTACCCCATTTAGCAACTTTTCATCCTTATTACCCGATTTAGCAAAAGTTGTGCCAAATTTTACCCTCTATAAGACTTTGTGAGCGTTCCGACGTGTGGGTCCCCGTCGTCAGCCACACCGGCGTGCCAATTAGGCGGTTTTTAACCTGATTTTTTTTTGCACTGTGGTTTTCGTGGCGATTTTCTGATGTGGTTTTCTCTTAACGCGAGCCCGACCTGCCTAAGGCCTGAGCCAAGCCGCGCCCCACTGTCTACAGTCCGCACCCACAATCCCCAGTTCGCTCCTAGGGTTAGGAATCGGTGGCGACGTGGAGGACCTTGCGACGACGGCGGCGGCGTGGAGGATCTTTCGACGGGGGCGGAGGCCACGTGTTCCTTGCGATGACCGCGACAGCGTCGGGGACTTGGGCTGGAGGAGAAAACCGACATAAGAGCCACAAGGATAAAACCAATAAGAAAAACCGCCTACATGGTCGCCACGTGTACCTGAAGGCGGGTTCACCTATCCAAACGTCCACAAAATTTTACGTGGGTAAAATTTGGCGCAACTTTTGCTAAATGTGGTAATTGGGATGAATAGTTGCTAAATGGGGTAATTAGCGTCAAAAAAGTGAAACTAGGGGTAAAAAGTGGAATTTACTCTTTTGATTAATCGCGCAAAACTAATTAAGTCGTAAGTGCAAACGTAGAAGCATACATGCATGTCCAAGACATTATCCATGCGTACGAGCCAACGCAAGAAATGAGTGAGGGGAGGAGAAACACGCACGCGGTGCAAGTTTTGGCAACAAACTCAGCATTTCTGTCGTGCAGGACCTGCAAATCTGAGAAATCTGGCATGCTTATCTCCTTTGGCAATTGGCAAGCACACGTAGAATTTCTTGCATGCATGCGCACCTAGCATGGGTAATTCCATGGCATCACGAGCGTTTGCAGCTTTGCGCACTCCACAACACATGCAAATACGCCTAACTCTCCCCGATATCCACTTGTACGCCTTCTTCTTCCCTGGACCTATAAATATCCCCGCCGGCTAAGCCTTCTTCTGCATCTTCTCATCTACACTTCTTACGATCAAACAATCAAACAAAAAATTCGTCCACCTCCCGCCGAGTCACACTCTGACTTGTGGTTTTAGCTAGCTGCTTTGCGTTTAAACCTCATCCAAATGGCGTCGAGTGTCACCCTGACTAAGCTCTTGTTGTCCATGGCGGCTCTCGCTATGGTCTTGCTGTCCCGTGCTCATCAGCTCCATGCTGCATCTACGACAGCAGACGAGACTCGGCAGAACGTGTTCGTCCTCGACAACTACGGCTCCCGCGGTGACGGAAAGAACGACGACACAGAGGCGTTGGCCAAGGCGTGGAAGTCAGCGTGCTCTTCTTCCCGGCCGGCCATGCTGCTCGTTCCCAAGGGCAAGAGCTACCTGCTGAAGGCCATCACCCTCTCTGGTCCATGCAAGTCCAGCGTCGTCTTCATGGTGAAAGGCACGCTGGTGGCTCCTCCGAGCAGGTCAGCATGGAGCGAGGAGAACCGAAGTCATTGGATCGTGATCCAGGGCATTGCCGGTCTCACCATTAATGGTGGCGGCATGATCAATGGCAACGGTGACATGTGGTGGAAGAACTCGTGCAAGACCAACAAGGCACTTCCATGCACAGCGGCTCCAACAGCATTGACATTTCACCTCTGCAACAATTTGAAGGTCGAGAACCTGAAAATTGTGAACAGCCAACAAATCCATATGTCGGTTGAGGATTGCAATGATGTGCAACTCTCCCACATGTCCATCACAGCTCCAGGCACAAGCCCGAATACTGACGGCATCCACATCACCCGCAGTAAAGATGTACAAGTTAGAGATTGTGTCATCAAGACTGGCGATGATTGCATGTCAATCGAGGATGGAACTCATAATCTTCTGGTGACCAAAGTTGTGTGTGGTCCAGGCCATGGAATTAGCATCGGAAGCTTGGGAGACGACAACTCCAAAGCCGAGGTTTCAGGTATCACAATTGACTCGGTACAGTTATATGGCACCACCAATGGTGCCCGGATCAAGACATGGCAGGGAGGAAGTGGTTATGCGAAGGATATCACCTTCCAAAACATCATCATGGACAACGTGCAAAACCCAACACTACTAGGAAAACCCTTATAGGTAGGTTGCTATCTGTGGCGCACCCTTAATTGGTGCGCCGCAGAAATATATTTCTGTGGCGCACCAGGTGCGCCACAGAAATATGACTTTCTGTGGCGCACCAAGCCTGGTGCGCCACAGAAAGTCACATTTCTGTGGCGCACGTGGCCAGGTGCGCCACAGAAAGTTATCCGGGGGGCGGGTTAAAATTTGAAAAAAATAATTCTGTGGCGCACCATCATTTCTGGGGGTGCGCCACGTGCGCCACAGATTTTTTTTTTTTCAAATCCCACCCCCCGTGTGGATCGCCTTTTTTGTCTTGCAGGAAGTAAAAGAAAATTCAAAAAAATTCAAAAAATAAAATCCTTTGACATGTAGTTAGGTATGAGTGTCTAGTAGGTATAGAAATTTTGAAATATGAATTTTGACCTTTTCTGCAACAAACAGGAAAAAAAAACTTGTAACGGACATAACTTTTGCATACGACGTCGAAATAACGCAAATAATATGTCAAAAAAATCGTGAGAAAAATCCGAACTCGATTCCACCAGGGTTTACCCGGTCAGCAATTCACACATTCCTCAAATTCCAAAAGAAAAAAAAGTTATTTCAAACAGACGATTTTTCGCAGCAAAATCAAAAAATTCAAAAAATTCAAAAAAAATCAAAAATTCAAAAATTTCAAAAAAGACACAGAAATGTATAACAAAGAAGATTGTTGGCTTTTCTTGACTTTTTTTATTTTTTTTTTGGATTTTTTAGATTTTTTGAATTTTTTTGGATTTTTTGAAAAAAATTAAGTTTTTTGAATTTTTTTGGATCTTTTGAAACTTTTGAATCTCCTTTTGAAAGTTTACAAGTTTTTAAAAAATCTAAAATTTAAAAACACACGTTTATAACATATACATAACATATACACATACAAGACTTAAGAGGATTCATATGATATATATATCAATAAGAACTTGAGTAGCACAAGGGTAGGTGAAGTGGGTGGAAATTAGAAGTTAAGCGTGCTAGGGTTGGAGCAATTTGAGGATGGGTGACCTAGCGGGAAGGTATCAGTTCAAAAACTTCAAAAAATCTGAAAATAATTCCAATAATTAGGATTTTTCAAATTATTTCAGATTTTGATTTTTCTGATTTTTTTTGAAACTTTTTTTTTTTTTTTTGCAGTTTTTGAATTTTTTGAATTTTCTCAGAATTCTGTGGCGCACCAGTCAGGTGCGCCACAGAAATGTGGATATCTGTGGCGCACCAGGCCAGGTGCGCCACTGAATGTCGATTTCTGTGGCGCACGCCCATGGTGCGCCACAGAAAAAAAAAATAGTGGCGAGGATTCTGTGGCGCGCCCAGCATTTCTGGGGGTGCGCCACAGAATTCTAATTTGGTGCGCCACTGATAACCCTTTTCCTAGTAGTGCAATCATCATTGACCAAAACTATTGTGACTCATCAACGCCATGCAAGAAACAGGATTCAGCCGTGGAAATTAGTAACGTGGTGTTCAAAAACATTAGAGGCACAACCATTTCCAAGGATGTTATCAAGCTTAGCTGCAGCAATGGTGCCTCTTGCTCTGACATTGTCTTGGAGAACATCGACCTAAAAATGGAAGGTGGCAAGGGTGACACCCAAAGCAGCTGCGAGAATGCACAACCTCTAAAACCAGGAACCGTTATCCCACAACCCTGTGAAGCCAAAAACTAGGAAGGGTTATGAGGATTGAACAATTTTCTTTATAATGTACAAATGATGTATAGAAAAGACTAGTTAGTCATACTTGTGCATACATCATGCAAACTCTTTTGGATGTTTACCAAGAAAATGAAATATTGTGCTAAGTAATAGTGTATTTGCCAAAATGTTTCAAGTCCCATTCTTGCCAATTATTATATATATATATATATATACGAAGAATATATGACCTCTAAGCTAGCATCTTGGCTGTGCAATACAGACCTGTTTGTTGATAAAAACACTTTCATAAAACTATCCAATATGGAGGAACAACGCCTAGCAACAACAAAAACCACTAATAGATAAAACCATGAACATAATGCATATGGATTTTCATCCGGTATCAACCTTTGCAAGCCACAAAATTGGCCACTCAGTGTTAGAAGCTCCATCATACCCTTGCCCTCTCAATTTAGACATAGAAAGCCTTTGATCAAGAAACATACCATCCAAAGTGTCCTTTATGAAGCAGCTCACGTGTCAGACATGCTTAATCCCAATAAATCTCTCAATCACATACCTTTGTTTGGCAACATACCTGCATAAAACAAAGAATCATACGTAATTAAACAATTAACTAAGATGTAAATAAAAACAATATAAACAAGTTATCGACCTCAAACCACAGTCGTTTTCTATTTTGTA
This sequence comes from Poa pratensis, assembly GCA_947311845.1. NCBI lineage: Eukaryota > Viridiplantae > Streptophyta > Magnoliopsida > Poales > Poaceae > Poa > Poa pratensis. Next base: position 106,922,816 of record CAMZMU010000117.1, read on the forward strand.
GATCTATCTCTAGACTTATCAACAAGTAAAGAAAAATTCATGTCCTAAATATCTATGATAATGGATTGGGTGGTCTCTCCCTCACAAGCCTAACAAAACTCCAACTGCAGTCATAAAATGGTTCCTACCGACACTATCATGCAAACTCCTAGATTTGGATCTTTTTTCTTGTACCAACTCATCATCTCCAAAATGTTCCCCTTATTCTTTGAACTCGAAGTCTCATCATGACCACGAAAAGCAAGTGCTTACAACATAAGAAATCTGATAACAACCAAAATAGTGATGAGACGATCTTTGTATTTGTGTTCGTCCTTTATGGTACCACACTCCATCACATGTTCCACATATTGCCTTTGATTGTTGAAAGCCTCATAACATTGTCTAAATTTATTATGGTCACCATCAGGTTTACCAACATGTACATTATAGAACACTAGGTTCATCTTTCAAAAAATTAAAGCCCACCTTTATGAATGATTCAATGCCAAAGTTGTGTGCTTTGGGTTGCTTAAAAAGAAATCAATAGAAACAAAGTGTTGCATCTTTGGGAACACTATACTCCAACCAATGGCCATGATTTTTGAACCAAGTATCTTGAAAACTTCTAGTTCTACCGGCTATTCCAAATGTTGTTACTTATATTTGTTACCAAAAAGTTGGCATGGACACAAACAAATATACTCCCTTATACATCTTTAATGCTTGGATCCAAGTCCTTGATACGTCTCAAACGTATCTATAATTTTTGATATTCCATGCATGTTTTATATCAATTGCTACATGTTTTGCATCCACTTTATATCATATTATGGCATTTATTGGACTAACCTATTAACAAGATGCCACAGTGCCAGTTTCTGTTTATTATGTCTGTGCATTGCAGAAAATGTCCAAAAATGAAAGTGCTCAGAAAAATCTGAAAACATTACAGAAATTCTATTTCGCCAGAAGACTCCGGGAGCCAGAAGGACAAGTCCAGGGGAGGCCCACAGCCCCCACACGCACCCTGGGCGCGGTTGGGCCTTGGCCGTCCCCAGGGGTGGTGTCGCCACCTCGTGCATCGTCAGCCGCCGCCCTTTCGCCTACTTATTCCCCCCGACGCGAAAACCCTAAGTGCCTGGACGATTTTCCCAGAAAAGTTCCAGAGCTCCGCCGCCATCCGAAACCCTAATTCGGGGGACAGAAGTCTCTGTTTCGGCACCTTGCCGGGACGGGGAATTGCCCCCGGAGCCATCCCCATCGACGCCACTGCCTCCATCATCGCCGTTGCTGCCTCCCATGATGAGGAGGGAGTAGTTCTCCCCCGAGTCTGAGGGCTCTACCGGTAGCTATGTGGTTTATCTCTCTCTCCCATGGTGTGATCTTTATCTGATCATGAGCTTTGTAATCTAGTTGAATCCATAGATGTACTCTTCATTATCTTATATGCTACTCAAGTGGTTTTATTAATGTAATCTCCGGAGTCACTTTTGTCCCACGGTGCGAAGTTGACAGTGTGCGCCTCGTGTGTTGCTCTTAGGCTAAAGATAACAGGAATACTTATCATGAGTTATTATTTGCGTTGGATGTCTCTATGAAATTGCGGTGTTTGTCTAGTACTATTTAGGGCGCTCAAGTTGACAGTGTGGGGTTCCCTAGATATGGAATGCGACTTTAAGGTGTGCTTTTATAGCCCTACGCAGTGGATTGGTGTTCGTTATCCAACGAGAGAATAACTCAGTGTAGCATAGTGAAGAGGAAATATCTATATATTCAATTATATTATTATTGTTGAGAGTGTCCACTAGTGAAAGTATGATCCCTAGGCCTTGTTTCCAAGCATTGAAACACCGTTTACTCTCATTTTGTCTCATATTTGCTTGCTGCCATTTTTATTTCAGATTGCAACTACCACTTATAATCATCCATATTACTTGCATTTCACTATCTCTTCGCCGAACTAGTGCACCTATACATCTGACAAGTGTATTAGGTGTGTTGGGGACACAAGAGACTTCTTGTATCTTAATTGCAGGGTTGCTTGAGAGGGATATCTTTGACCTCTACCTCCCTGAGTTCGATAAACCTTGGATGATTCACTTAAGGGAAACTTGCTGCTGTTCTACAAACCTCTGCACTTGGAGGCCCAACACTGTCTACAAGAATAGAAGCGTGCGTAGACATCAGTCCTCAATAGGTGTGCTAAGACAGGAACCCTAAACAATAACATACATACCGAGTCTGCAACAAGTATTGGCACTGGCAACACGATATGGAAGGTTTTCATCTGTTTGAGCTGAGATTGTAGGACCGCTTTATGGACCGGCTCAAGAAGGTTCTTCGGTTCAAGGAGTCTCTTTAGTTTGAGGATTTGCATTTGTTGATGGGTTCGGTTTTAAGATCAATGTATAAAATTTCTTCATATTTTGTTCCTAAAACATTAATCAATTACAAATGCTTCATGTCACACCCAAGGGAAATTGAATCAGTTCAGAAATTATCTAGCTGACTAACAGAGGAAGTAATGATCAGAGCTTTAGGCTACATCAATCGGCCGACGTCGGGCCGCTAGCCGACTATGGCACGGCGGAGGACTGGAGGAGTGCCGACAGAACAACATGAAGGGGAGCCAGGCAAGGCTGGCCAGCGATGAGCAAGCGGCGCCGCGTGGGGCCGACGGCCAGAGTAGGCTAGAGGATAGGTGGAGTGTCCATGGAGGTTGGGGAACGGGTGCGGCTCATGTCTCACCCTATGATCCATGGAGAGGGGCGTCTGTTGGAAATATGCACTAGAGGCAATCATATTGATGATGATATTTCCTTATGTTTGTGAATATCTAATAAAGAATAATTGTCGTTATATCACTTGAATAAACTATCATGATATTGGTTAATGAATATGTGATTCATTTGTGAAACCTGTTATATCTATGATGTTATAAATAGGTTCCTGGTCAACAATCATATGAGGGAGGCATATGAGTTTTTGACTAGCACATGTATTGATGGATGATCATGTTTAACGAATCATTGACATGGAGATATCGATCAATAATGTGGACTCATGTTAGGAACATGGAGTTGGACTAACCCACCATGAGACACTGTGAGAATAGCTATTCTTTCATGTCATCCAATTGATCTCATACAATGTACGTGTATGCTGATTCCTTAGACCTGAGATCTTCACATGTACTTGGGATGTGCAAGGGTTTACTTTGGGGCTATCACGCTACACCATGAAAGGGTAGTTATAAAGGTAGCTTTTGAGTTTGTCATGAAACATGCTGCGAGTCATGGATGATCAAGATGGGATTTTCCCCTCTGTACATGCGGAGAGATATGTCTTGGCCATTCGAATGACCGGATCGAGAAAACGTATGGTCGTACTCTCGGTTAAGTGTTAACCGTGTTCTAGGGATTCCGTGTCATCGAAATCGAGAAAGATGATTCAGCTATTACAAGGATTACAAGTTCTCACCTTGAGCTTGATCAATATCGCGCGGCAAAGGGAACAAGTATATAATATTGTGGAAGGTTCGTCCGATATTATCTTTACGTGTATTTGGGAGTCGGCACGTCTTGCTAGAGGCCGCTACCGATTATTGGTCGAGTTGTGTACTCGTGCCATGTCCATCTATACGTGAACCTATAGTCACACACTTAAGGGGTATGGAACATAGTTTGGATGTGATCCATCTTATTGAGTTTATAGTGCTAATGGGCCTCTAATGTAGTAACCCATTAGAAGGACTATATATAAGAGAGGAGTGGACAGCCTAGAACACACTAGTGCAAACCCTAGACGCCGCACTCTCTCCACCCAGATCGCGTACTCGGTGCTAGCACCTCATACGTGGTGTTCCATCCATATATGTGTGGATACCTTGGAGGCGTCACACTTGGGGCGCTTGGACGAATCGTTCATGGGATTCGTGAGATGTTGTTCGTGAAATCGCGAGGAGTAGGAGTAGTATGACTACACGGCAGCGACACGACGCGACATCGACAGTCTTCCGTTGCACTGCGCGTCAAGAGGTAATTTGTGCTCCGTGATCGATTACTAGTAGGGTTCCTAAGATGAACGCGTAGAAATTTTTGTTTTATGCTAGCGTAGCCTATCCGTTACCCTACAACGTCAACGTGGCCGTGTGGGGGCAGCGCGTTCCTGCACAACGAGCAAGTGAGGCAGCGAGTATTTGGATTCGGCGAAGGGTTTCACACTTTCACTTCGCATGGTTTGTTCCGGTGACTTGGGCCAATCTATTTTTAATGGTAGGCCAAAATTATTTGTGCGGCCTAGGCTGCCTAGGGCCCTTGTTTTCCCTAGGCCTAGAACGCAGAGTAGTGGATGCAAAACTTCATATTATTTCAATTCTACCAATCAAAACGTTTTAAGCAAACATACGATTTTTTAAAGGTTTGTGAAAACATAGGATTATCTAAATTACCCAGAAAAAATATCGATTAATTCAAAGTAGCCGGCAACAAAAGCAAAAACAAAAAGTTGAAACAGGCTGAGATGGGCCAGCATCACAAGGATGGGTAGAAGGGCCGAGCAAACTGCGGTACCCAAAATAGCCCACTAACCGGTCGTAACAGCTCTTTCCCCTTTCATTCACACGCGCACACGGGACACGGGCAGAAGCAGCAGCAGCGATTTCAAAATCCAAATCAAAGCCCCTCCTCCTCTCTCGACCGCCTCCTCCTCACCGTCGGCGGCGACGGGATCCATGGCGCCGGACGACGACACCCCTCCACCGAGGCCCTCGCTCCCGGGCGGTGCCGAGCGCTACGTGCGCGACTCCATCGGGTCCTCGCTCGGCCTCCCCGTCCCGGAGCGATCCCTCCGCCTCAAGCTCCTCGCCTCCGAGGACCTCCGCCGCCGCCTCCAGGACCACGTCTTCGCCCTCGAGGAGGACCTCCACGCCGCCGCGCGCCGCATCGAGCTCCTCAAGGTCCGTCCCCCTCCCCTCCGCCAATTCCGCCTCGACGGTTAATCCATCTCATCTCACCTCCCGCGACGGCCCGCCCTAACGGACTCGTTTGCTCTGCCTGAACGCGCAGAAGGAGTCCGCCATGAACGCCGAGGGCATCCGCCGCTGCGTCGAGGAGAAGGAGGCCATGGCCGCCGACCGCAACAGGCTCGCCGCCGACGCCGCCAGGCTCGAGAAGGAGTGCACCCTCTACGAGCGCGACCTCGAGCGCGCCATGGAGTCCTGCGACGAGCTCGCCAGGGAGAACGAGGACCTGCGGGCGCGCATCAAGGACACCCCCGACGTCTGTACCGCCACTCCTCTATTCGTCCCCCCTCTCCCGTTTTCAATTTGCCAAGAACTCCTGTTCAAATCTTTTAACCAGCAATGCGCCGCCAAAAGGGGATAGTTTACATTTGATCTTGATCCCGATTTAATACAACTGAACCCCTGGAATCACACGCTTGCCTGCGATCTAGTTTAGTTTGAAAATTCAGTTTGATTGGCTATGTTGCATGGTTTGGTTTTGGCCTGAGATCTATAAAGCTCCATCAGATGATCTGATGTTAGTCCTATATCTAATTAACATAGAAAAATGGATTTTGATTTGCACCCAAAAAATGTTTAAGGATCACAAATATACTGATGCTGTCTTGATGTAATATGTAGCACGGCCATCAATCTGTCTCCTTTCAGAAGGACCAAATAAGATAATCTTTATTCCATCAGTTTTAGTAGCAAGTTGCAGCAGGGGGACAAAGAAAGTTGTACATTTCCTAGGTATTTCCAAAAGAACTGCTAAAAGCTGGGGTCTACTCTTGGCCCTTATCTTGATACCGCACAACAGAGATCTCTCAGTCACTTCTATGTGCATATGTAGGTGTGCGTCAGATTTAGATCAACATTCTGTTTGCTAGAAATCTTTTTTTCCTTGTCTACTTACATAGTTTCTAGATACTTTCTTGTGTGTTGAGTGTTTGAAATTACTAATGCACTGGTTGTTCACCTATCTATGTCGTGCTGTTTAATCTGATCCTCTGATATTCATCGTATTTGTATCATTCTCCATGTCCAGCTTACTGCACTAAATAATCAAGTACAAGCTCTGCAGAGGGACAAGGAAATACTGAAGACCAATCTCAACAAAGCAGAGGAGGAGGTAAGATACTGAAACCCTGTTGTGCTTGCAGGCTTGCAGCTATGTTTTGTACCTGCAACTTATCGTCTTCTCAGTGTTTATCAATCTTTGCAACGCTAGTGTGGTTGTGATGTTTAGTTTTTATTCCATGTTTCCTTCCAGGTAAAGTTGCTATTCGAGGAAAACAGAACTCTTGACGAAGCAAACAGAAGGCTGCATAGTTTACTGGACAAAGAGCAGAAACATCGATCTGAAAGAAAGCACTCTGCCAGTAACTCCACCAAGGTAAAATACCAGTCATAGACCATGTGTTTACTGGTTTTGATCCACTTGAAGTAGAATTGTTGGTAGAAGCTGCGATTACCTAATATCTGAATATCTAGCTTAGAAGGTTGATGCGATGCAATAATGTATTGCTCTGCTTGCAGCAGAAGCGCAAATCATCAAGTTTGAAGGACGTGAGCCCAGTCAGCCTGGCTATTGATTTCAACAGTGCGGATGCGTCAAGGCATCCGTTGTCACCCTTGCCGCAAAACTCTCCAGACTGCAGGGTGCACAAAAAGTGAAGCCGGCCGCTCTGACATTGTCTTCTGGATAGATGGCTTGATCTGAACTTCCATCCTTAGGCGTCGTCAAAGGCTGTGTCGTGCTGCTTATCTGATCTGACTAACTTGCTTGGTTCTTGCTGGTAGAACCTAAATTATTATGTAGCCTGGGGTTTTTTCTTTTCGTGTTTTAGTAGCTGCAGTTGTCATGATCCTTTCATTGATAAAACTTATTGTACTTTCCTGAAAGTAGTCATAAATCCGCTGAGCTCACTTGTTGCTTCATGGATGTGATAAATGTGTGACAGATTGCGATGACACGCTAAATTGATCCCAATCGTTGTCAGTTTGTCACTTCCATACCAGTTTGGTGTTCCCTCAGATGCAGATATCGCAGTTTTGTACATGAAGTATGAACTTGCAGCAGGCAGGTATGTGCACCGGGTTGCCATCCTGAGATATTATCCATCTCAGACAGTAAATGTAATCTCGTTGGGGACAAAAGGAGAAGACAACCTGCATGTCTCTTTCGTGAACAAATGTGGTATAATTATTAACTGGCTGAGAAACGAGCCCCTTTTGTACAGATACTTATCTTGCAGCTTGTACCATTCCTTTGCTCCACTTGTACTTGTGCTCCAATAGACTGAGAATATACTTTATCTTACTCAACTTGATTGGCTGTATATGGTACAAACTACTAGAAGGAAACTGAGATGGAATGGAAGGTCCATTTCACTGTGTTGTTGTACTGCACTGCACATCAGGGTAGGTTCATGGATTATCTCTGCTCCACTCCTATCTTCTCCGACTCTGGCACTGGTTCTTCCGTCGTGTGCCTGCCAGTGGAACCAGCGGCAGGCTCTGAAGAAGATGATCAGAAGCGACATCCAGAGCACCGGTATGATATGTCCAGCCTCATGGCCCAACTGCCTCCGATCAGGCAAGCCCTCATCATGAACCCATATGTTTCCACTGCATGATCAGATCATGGATGAAAAAGGTTGAAGATTTGCTACTGATTTCCAGGAGAGGGCTGTCGAGGTTCTACGACGGCAAGTCTCAGTCGTTCAGATCGCTGGGCAGCGTCCAGGCGGTGAAGGATCTGCCGGAGCCCGTCAGGAGAAGTTTAAGAAGAGGAAGAAGAAACGGCTGTAAGAAGGAGATGATTGCTGCAGGCCTGCACGGCTCCAGCAACCTGTCCAGGGTCATCATGAAGGCCACAAGGATGTGAGGCCTCCTACAAGATCAAGGGATTATTACCAACTTGTGTCATCTGCTTGATGGTGTCTTCGGAATGCATGAGAAGCTGAGAGCAATCTGAGAATGAGATTATTGTCTTGTCTGAATTTGTACTTGTATTTAGCTGCAAAATAAAAAATACTAGTACTTTTTTTAACTAGCTGTTTGCCTAGCTGGGTGATGTTGCTCTATGTAAGCCAATTGGTATTCCTCCTTTTTCCCTTTATTTTTCTCTCTCTTGCTAATTGGTGATCCTTCACGAGGCACTATTTGGAAGAAATTCAGAGCATCAAACATGACGAACAAGATTAGCACAAGCACAAATATAGACGACACTGCCTCCTAATCAAACCATCAAAAGATGCATGCACTGGCAGATTAGCTAGCCAGTTTCTTCAGATAATAAACTGGTAGGAGAAATCTGGAGCGTTGGTTAGTTGCAACGTGTACGGCTCGATCTCCTGGATTCTGCAGTAACCTTCAAAAAAAGCGCCGGAGAGCAGCGCAACCCAAAGCAGAGCAGAGCAGAGCAGTGGATGTTGGCCGGGCTGCGACGGAGGATGTGATCAGCAGAGATAGTACTAGTGTAGAACTCGAAGCTGGGGGCTAGTTTGCCGGGGCAACCTGTGTAGGATTTAACTTTTGATAGGATCTATGATAGGATCTATGAGATTAATATTTTTGAATGGACAAAACATGTTCAAATATTCTCAACACACATTTATGTTATATATGCAACACTAAAAAGTTTCTGCTTCAGATTCCACCTATACTTAGAGAGGCAAAAAAGCGAAAATTTGGTGTGAATAGTAAGAAACACTATTCACTCAAAGCTAACACTATTCACAGTATAATTTAGCCTTTTTGTTTTTCTAACTGTAGATTGAATTTTAAGCTAAATTTTTTTTAGTGTTGTAAAAACAGCCCGCCGGCATGTTGTGTAGTTTTTCAGACTTTAAAAAATTTGTAAATATGATTTTTGTGACATGATCCTATGATTATACCTAAAGAGCAGATCCTATACAAGTCTCCCCCTAGTTTGCCGCGGACAAGGCCGGTGTCACGTGAAAATGTGAAATGCATGCAACGCGTAAATAGCTACATTGCACGTTTTAGTAGCTTGAATTGTATTTCTAAGGGCAACTTGGGTAGGATCTCACATTCGGTAGGATCTATATATGAGATCAATTTTTTTTTGAATGTACAAAACATGTTCAAATATTTTCAAAAAATTTGACAACACGCATCTATGTTATATATGCAACGTCAAAAGTTGGCTGCTTCAAATTCGACATATACTTAGAGAGGCAAAAAAGAGAAACTTCGGTGTGAATAGTGGGAAACTTCACTCAAATCTGACACTATTCTCGGTGTAGTTTAGCATTTTGGTTGTCTAGCTGTAGGTCAAATTTTGAGCTGAATTTTTTTGGATTTGTACAAACAGCCTGTGAGTATGTTGTGTAATTTTTTCAGATTTTTTAACAATTTGTATATATGGTGTTTTGACATGATCCTATGATCTCAGTTAAAGAACAAATCCTATACAAGTCTCCCCCTTGTATTTCTAGGCCAACATAGTTCAAAGCACCGATTTGACATCCGTGCGTTTTATCCAGAATATTCTTTTAGTGGTAGATGATGTTTTTCTCGATAACGGGTCGACTTTGGTGATTTTGGATAAATATATGTCTGTGTGAACATCTGCATTTGTAATGTGTTTCGCAAAAAAAAGTTGGTGTACTCCAATGAATTGCTCTACATCACGTGGCGTTGAGCTCTCATGGTATGAGGAGAGTTAGTTAGCAAAGAGCAGCAATGGAAACAGCAAATTTGACTCTCTTTTTTATTTGACCAGCTCTCTTAAAATTGCATCTCCAGTTTTTTGTGCATTGCAGATAAAAGCCGCAAATCTCACTCTCTACATCTCACTCGCACATATTATATTGATTTTCAATAACTATGTATCAAACACAAACATTTGATACAACAAATCTCAATACACAATTTAGTTTCTATAATTTAATTTATACGCTTAGACTATTTTTATTTATTTCTATTTTGTTTAATCTCCCTCCTACTGCACGACCTCCTCACTTATCGCCAAATCTCCCAAATCAATATCCTTCTTTCTCACATCTTAGCAAAATCCAGTATGTATCTCGGCGGACAACCCATAAAATATACGCAACTCAAAGTGTTTTTAAACACAAACATCGTTTCAAAAATTCTAAGTTGCTCAAAGGAAAGTATAAACACATATACAAATTTGGGATTTTGTGAATTAGTCTCCAGTTTTGGTGCGAAAGAGACATCCGATGAACAAATACTCGACATACACCTTTGAATCACACAACACATACTCCAGTCAGTAGACACGAGCGTATGGGCATGCAGAGTTGACTTTCTGGCTGTGGGCCTAGTGCGTCAGACTATGTGCGTGGGGCACGATTAGCCACGATTCCTTGATTAATCTGCCACTTTTTGTGTGGAACTCGATTATTCGAAGAACCATGCGCTACAGAAAATTGAAAAAGCGATCACTTCGTCCATTATATACCCCTCCTTCACAAAATACGTTGTCTATAAATTCTGTCAAAATCAAACATTTTAAAGTTCGATTAACTATATAAACAAATCAGATTGAGAATAATGATTTGAGATTCAAGATGTTGATACTTTTTTCTATGTAGTTGGTCAAACTTGACTTTCACCAAAAAATATAGGCATTTTGAGGCTGAGTTTCGTGGAACTCTTTATTTTTTAAAAATTCAAAAAACATTTTTCAAGTACAAAAATATGAAACAAAACCCTGAATGGAGAACATGATACATTGTACCAAATGCATATTATCAATTCAAAATAACTCATATTCGGGGCTAAGCAGAAATAACAAAATATGATACGTAGATTTTTGGAGAGTTCAAAATTTGCACTTTTCACTACTTTCAAATGTCAGATTTTTTCATTTTTGAACAGCCCAAAATACACGTTGGTAGAATATGACACAGTATGCATCTAGGATTTTTTGTCGATGTTTAAAAAAATAAAGAGCTACCTAGAGCTCGGGTTCCATTTATCCACACTCGTAAATTCACAGCATATAAAATAGTTATATCATAGCGTTACCACGTAATAATTGGGGAGCTGGAGGAGAGAACAATAAAAATAAAATAATCTTGTTTTCTCTTAGTTAGAGGATGAGCTCTTAGGCCATCTCTAGCCGATCCCCTATAGTTAGAGGAGTTTCTTTTAGCTCCTCAAATTTATTCTTCGAAAAATTAGCGGTTTCTAGCCTATCCTTGACTTATAACTCCTTAAGAAAATTTGAACACAACTCAATGCAAACTTGATTCAAATTACTCCCTTAAACTCGATTCAAGCAATTAATATAAACTATATTTGCATATCTTTTAAGTAAATCTAAGCTAAAATTGCGTAAAACTGACCAAACTAATCGATGCCAGTGATCTCAGCCATGATCATCTCTCATTCCTGGTTTGTGCATGTGTCGTCGTCCAGTCCGGATGGCCTGGCTGCATCCATCTTCCCCGACTTGTAGAGGTCGTACTGTCGACGCACCTCCTCGACGTGTTCCAATTAGCGGCGGACGCGAATGTGTCGGCAGTCGGTCAACCGGCGAGATGCGAGAGTCGAGAGGAGGAAAACACATCAAACACATCGTGGGGCGCGCGGAGCGATAGGGGTGGCTGTGCGGTTTGGTCAACGACGACGCCGCGGTCTAGGTGTGTTGAATCTGGCGACGATGGACTTCTAAGCGTCAATTTAAGCGATGGCGATGAGCGGAAACTGAATCAAAATGGGGGAAGAGCGCGGCGGGTGCTATGTGGTGTCACTTGGTGGCCGATAAAAACAAGGGGGTCGGCGCCACAGAGGATGCGGTCGAGCGGCGGCTGAGGGGTAGATGAAAAATTATACTCATCGAGTAGGTAGAGGAGTAAATATAGGATAGTACGAGCGTCCGAGGAGAATATACTCCTCTAAAACCGATAGAAAGATCAGCTAAGTGAGGTTTATCCCCTTAAAACTAATTATTTATTCCTTTAACCGGTTTTGAGGGATCGGCTTGAGATGTCCTTATCACACCATAAATTTAGGTATATCTGATTACTAGAGATACGACAAAAGATTAATTACATACAGTGTGTAGCATGGGATTGATATATCTAAATTACGTGGTGAATCTAAGGTCATACATTGTGCATGCCCTAATCGCGTGTAAAACTAACTAAATACTGCAAATTAACTTAGAGGCGTGCACGTCCAGGCTAGTCTTCTCCAACTAAGCCGGGAAGCTGTAGTTTTCTGGACAGCAAATGGAAGAAATGCAGGATACCCATTGACTTCGTTTTCTTGCGGCGTTAGGATATATATCCATTAATTACATACAGTGTGTAGCATGGGATTCACTAGTACAAGGTCAGACACATACGACATACGTACAAGCCAACGGAACAAAGGAGCCAGAGAAGAAGAAACACAACGCACGCGCGCGTACCAGAAAGCCAGAGAAGGGTCTGGGTTGTGCGCGCGTTTCTGGCGTGCAAGCCTGCAAGTCCCAGAAATCTGGCATGATTTCCTCCTTGTCAAATTTTTTCCATGCATATCGTAGAAAATTTTGCATGCGGTAACATGGGTGACTGCATGGGTGATTGTGGCATCACGAGCGTTTGCAGCTTTGCACACTCCACAACACATGCACACACGCCTAACTAGCTTCTCCCCTCACAAGCAACCCCGCCGCATGCATGAACCTATAAATACCACTCGCCGGCTACCCTTCTTCTCCATCTGATCATCCACGCTTCTTCCTCTACAACCAAACGCCACGCAGCAAATCGAGTCCCGCTCTCACTTGTGGGCTCTTGTTCAGCTAGCTACTTCGCGTTTAGGCCTCCAGCAAATGGCGTCGAGTGTGAGAGTGACTAAGCTCGTCTTCTCCATGGCGACTCTCGTGATGCTCCTGCTGTGCAGCGCTATAGCCACCGCGAGCGATGCCAGCTCGGCTCAGCAAAACGTGTTCTTCCTCGACAACTACGGCGCCCGCGGCGACGGGCAGCACGACGACACGCAGGCGTTGGCCAAGGCGTGGAACGTGGCGTCGTGGCGTGCTCCTCGTCACGGCCGGCCACGCTGCTCGTTCCCAAGGGCAAGAGCTACCTGCTCAACCCCATCACCCTCTCCGGCCCGTGCAAATCCACCGTCACCTTCATGCTGGAGGGCACACTCGTGGCTCCACCTAGCAGGTCGGCATGGAGCGACGGCAACATAAATCGTTGGATCGTGATCCAAGGCGTCTCCGGCCTCACCGTCACCGGTGGTGGCACGATCAATGGCAACGGCGACATCTGGTGGAAGAACTCGTGCAAGACCAACAAAGCTCTTCCATGCACATCGGCTCCGACAGCACTGGCATTTCACCGGTGCAACAATTTGAAGGTGGACAGCCTGAAAATTGTAAACAGCCAACAGATCCATTTGTCCCTTGAGGATTGCACCAACATGCAGTTGGCCCGCCTGTCCATCACCGCGCCTGGCACGAGCCCAAACACCGATGGCATCCACATCACCCGGAGCACAGATGTCCAAGTTAGTGATTGTGTCATCAAGACCGGGGATGATTGCATGTCGATTGAGGATGGTACTCATAATCTTCTCGTCACCAAAGTTGTTTGTGGCCCTGGGCATGGAATTAGCATCGGAAGTTTGGGAGATGACAACTCCAGAGCCGAGGTTTCTGGTATAACAATTGACTCGGTACAGCTATATGGCACAACCAATGGTGCCCGCATCAAGACATGGCAGGGAGGAAGCGGATATGCCAAGGATATCACGTTCCAGAACATCATCATGGACAACGTGCAAAATCCAATCATCATTGACCAGAACTACTGTGACTCGACTACGCCATGCAAGAAGCAAAAATCGGCGGTGGAGATCAGCAGCATCGTCTTCAAGAACATTAGAGGGACTACCACTTCCAAGGATGCTATCAATCTTAGTTGCAGCAACGAGGCCCCATGCTCGGATATTGTCTTGGAGAACATCGATCTAAAAATGGAGGCTGGCAAGGGTGACACTCAAAGCACCTGCCAGAACGCAATATGGCGAAAAGCGGGAACTGTTATTCCAGAACCCTGCAAAGACAAAAACTAGGAAGGGTGATTGGAATTGATAGGCTTATTGTAACATGTATAATGATGTACAGAAAGTGCAAAACAGCTAGTCATATTTGTGCATACATATGCAAACCTTATTGTATGTTTACTACTCCCTCCGATCCGTTAAAAGGTTCGTGGGAAGTCAACGTAACGTGTACAAAACATACGTACAAGCTGCGACGCTTTTTCCGGATTGGAGGGAGTAGTAAACATGAATATTATGTTAGTAATAGTGTATTTTTTGAAATGTTTCAAGTCACATTCTTCTAAATTATTTTATATATACATGAGTAACTCCTGACCTCCACACCAGCCCGTCTGAGTATTTTTGTTTTTTTGTCACCGAACTATATTCAAGAAAAATATGTAACAAAACTTCTTGATCTCTGAAATTATTTAGAAGAGATTTGGAAAGAGAGGGAAGAACACACAGGAGGATTAGAAACTTTGGGAATACATCCCTTCAGCCGATCCTACTCTCACTTAATAAAATTACTTTTACAACTCGAACCCTGAAGACTAGCTAGGATTACAGAGAGGTCCTCCAACACTCCCCCTCAAGATGGGACAAATATGTCAATTAGTCCCATCTTGCTACATATATTATGAAACATTGTAGTGGTTAAAGCCTTTGTTAGGACATCAGCTAGTTGTGCACTAGAACGCACAAGTTGAAGATGTAGATATCCACTATCCAGCTTTTCCTTGATGAAGTGACGATCAATCTCAACGTGTTTCGTTCGATCGTGTTGAACAGGATTGTTGGCAATATCAACCGCTGCTTTATTGTCGCATCTTAGTATTATAGGCCTGATACGTCCAAAACGTATCTATAATTTTTGTTTGTTTCATGTCATTTTTATGCTTTTAGCACTTGTTTTATATTAAGTTTACTAGCAAAGTGCCCGTGCGTTGCAACGGATTTAAATTTTAAAATTAGGAGAGACATGCAATTTATTTTAAGCACACAAACATTTAATACAACATAATCGATCCTTACACGACTGAATAATTCACATAAATAAAATGATAAATAATCAATAGACCATGTTGCTTTTGTTGGTCTTGTTTACCTTGAAAGCCTATCAATAATATCACACGCGAGTAACAAGAAAATGGGTGATTCATGAAATATCGATTCAATACTTCAGTCAGCAGGTCAAACTACAAACCTTCTAATTGTTCTCAATGAAAAACCATCATTGTCTATTTCTCTATTCAACAAATTTCTTTAAAATATATACAATAAACAACCCCCTGACCTTTATATAAAAGACCCTAACGTTTACAAATAGGTCCCTATCAAAAAATTAAAAAACCATCAGGCTCCCAATCGTTCGTGGAGCTAGCTAGCTGCTGTTTCCTGTGTGCAGCACACCACAGAATCGCCGCACCGCACGACTCGCCGCCCGCGTCTCTGCCCACGGCGCCATAGAGGCAGTGCGCGAGGACGCCGCCCGGCTGCCGTTGTGCCTCCGCTGCTGCTCCTCGTCGACCCGTCCTCTGCCGCTCGCCAGCACGGCCTGCTCGCATGGAGGACGAGGGCGAGGGGCGGCCGCGCGAGGGCGAGCCTGGTGGCGGCGAAGTAGCCGGGTCGGATGACGAGCATCAGCGGCGGCCCGCGTCTCTGCCCACAACGCCGTCTACGATTCTGGCCGAGGATATGCGGTGGTCGGCGGTGGAGGAGAGTGGGAGGCAGGGCGCTGTGGCGGGGAGGTTGGCAGCGCAGAATTCTCCGTGGCCAGCGATTCTGGTAGTCAGAGTGCGTGTTCTTTTTCTTGTCACCGAACCGGTACGGTTGATCACTTGGACGGTGGTTGTACTGTAAAATCTCATAACACATGGCTATTTTTTTTCCTTCGGCGATGAATGTTGTACGTACTTTTTTTTTCCTTCGACGATGAAGCGATTGTTGTACGTACTATTTTTTTTTCCTTTTTCTCAAATCAAAGTTTAACACACGTACTGCTGCTTGCAGCCACACGGAGATCGAGGAATAATAATAACCGAACCATCCGATCGGGGATTTTTTTCTCTTAGGGTCGATTACTATTTTTCTCGTACACGTCAGGATACATGTTTTGTTTTTTGCATGTCATGGTGTCTGCATGACCTGTCGCCGGAATCGACCGGAGGACTCTGTATTTCAATCATCCAGGACTCCTGTTCGGATCGGAAGAAAAGTTGGTTTGGATGACAACGTACAAACCTAATACAATGGCTGATCCTTGGACATACCATCATCACCACGCAACCTACCACCCGAACGTACCATCACGGCAGCTACGGATATTATAGTATAGATAGATAGATAGATAGATTCTCGTACACGTCAGGATACATGTTTTGTTTTTTGCATGTCATGGTGTCTGCATGACCTGTCGCCGGAATCGACCGGGAGGACTCTGTATTTCAATCATCCAGGACTCCTGTTCGGATCAGAAGAAAAGTTGGTTTGGATGACAACGTACAAACCTAATACAATGGCTGATCCTTGGACATACCATCATCACCACGCGACCTACCACCCGAACGTACCATCACGGCAGCTACGGATATTATAGTATAGATTATTTATTTGGAATAACCTACTAATAGTTGCAAAAGTGCACAATGTTCTTGTTTTACTCTTTGATGTGTAGAAATTATCAAGAATACAAGAGGAAACCTTGTTGGAGTCGAATTGGGACTTTCCTGAAATCTGTCTGAGAACTTTTTACGAAGTTTGCCAGTTTGACCCTCGAAGATGACGTCAAATGGAGACCTGGCTGTTACGAAAGTTGTCACAATTTTCCATACGAAGATTTTAAGCCCGAGATCAGCCCAATCGGAGTTCGGACGCGGCCTGTAGGCCCGTTTTGGTGGAACCCTAAAAGGGGGTGACGGAAATCCGAGAAGATATATAAAGGGAGGAAACCTAATTCGTGGAGGACTCCTCCACCCACGAATTTCAGCCACCAAAAGCCACGTTTTTGCCTCCCCCATGGATCCCATCTCCATGGGGGAGGGCTCCCAAGAAGCCATGAAGGAGGGAGGCTAAGGGGCGGCGCTCCCCAAGCTTGCCGGCGGCGGGGAAAGGAGTTCCCCGCACCGCCGGCGCCGCCGCCGCCCGCGCTGCCCCTCTCCGCCGTCTTCACCGCCATCTCCATCACCATCTCCTCCTTGTATTCAGTGGTTCATCCTCCCACAAACCTCTGTACCGTCCTATGTAAACATGGTGTTTGATGCTATAATATTTATCCTATGATTTACATCATGTTTCCGTAGTTTATTTGTCTTTTGATTGCTTAATTGAATGCATGAGGTTCATTAGAGTTGTATGTCTATATGGTGCTGTCCTTTGGTGTCCATTATATTTGTGCGCGCATGGATCAAACACCCTAGGGTTGGTAGTATTTGTAACGAAGCGGGGGAAGTTCTGCCGGAGTGACAGAAACCTGAGAACGCGAACCGATTAGTTGCACGTATGGGAGTAAGAGGACCTTGAACTTAAGGCTATGGTTGGGGAAACCTTAATGCATTGTTAGTATTTGCGGATGCTTTCTAACAATCCAATCATATAGTACTTGTAATCCCAAGTAGTGGAGTGCATGTATATTTAGCCTCTCCCACATAGAAAACTGCATCGAAGACAATGAACCAAGTACCTTCACTAATTAATCTTGGACAAAGCCACCACAATTACCACCACTTTTCCACACTCATGGTACTGTTAGTATATGGTTACTTAGTGTATTTTATTGCTGCAGCACTAACATTTACTTTCTTGTATTTATTATCTTGCAAAACTACCTCTCATACCCGTATTGCTACCGTAGTTTTATTTTCTAGATAATGCAAACGTTTAGTGTGCGTAGAGTTGTATCAGTGGTTGATAGAACTTGAGAGAATACTTATCCTACCTTTAGCTCCTCGTTGGGTTCGACACTCTTACTTATCGAAAAGGCTACACGCGATCCCCTATACTTGTGGGTTATCAAGACCTTTTCTGGCGCCGTTGCCGGGGAGCCATAGCGTAGGTTAATGTTCTTGTGTGCACTTGTTTGCTTTATCTCTAAGTAGTTTTTATTTTCAGTATTAAGTTGTTCTTTATCTTACTATGGATAGGGAATGCGAATTACAAAAAAAATTAGGTGTAGTTGTTATCTAAAAACGTTTTCAAAAAGAAAAGTGATTGGAAAGATGAGTAATGGTTAAATGGGGGTCGACCTTGAACACTTGTGTTCATGCCTATGAAACCAAAACAAATCTTTCCATGGAAGCTTTTCATTAAAAACATGTAAATATTGTAAATATTGTGTATATACCTCTGTACATAAAAATAAAATGCTAATTATAGTCTTTAGTTAATTGAAAGTTGATAGTTTTACTTTGCTGTCCAGAAACAGATTTTCTGTGCTCCACCGTATTAAATGTTTAAAATCACCAGAACGTGATCTTGATCTGAAATTTCTTGAGTGCAAAGTGATGCTTATTAGCTTTCTTTCATTAGACTAACTTTTTCTGATTTAAGGTACGTAGATAGGTCGAAAAATTCGATCTTTACTGACTGTTCTGTTTAGACAGATTTTGTGCTTCTCTGTAAATAAAATCGTGATAAATCTCAGAATAGTATTTTGACTTGAAAATTTTTGTGCATAAACCTGAGATTATTATCTTTCTTTCATTAGACTAAAGTTTTTCGATTTGAGCTACTTAACTATCTCGTTGAATGCCATCTTTACGGACTGTTCAGTTTTGACAGATTTCTTTGTTTATTCAATATTGTACTTGGTGTTGTTAGTTTCATTAGTTTTTCGACGGACAACGGAAATCATGAACACCTTAGTATATACAGTGGCTAATGTTGAGTAAAAATTATAAAACTTGTCAATGCTTGAACATGAGTGGATTTTATTTAATGAGTACTAACCCTACTAATGAGTTTTGTGAAGTTTTATGTGGATGTAGCTTATAAGATCTAATCAATATGGTGATATGAGATGAATAAGAAGACGCAAGAGCTCAAGCTTGGGGATGTGTAGGTGCATCCCAAGAACATATTCAAGAAGATACAATCATCTAAGCTTGGGGATGCCCGAGTCATCCCCCTATTCATCAACTAACATGAGGTTGTCTCGTTCATACTCTATATTACCCGTCCACATGATATGTATTGTCTTAACTTGTATTATAATTGCTTTTATATGTCTTGGTTTTACCTTCTTTAGTTTTATTAGGCTCCTTATTTGGTTTCGATTGCTTCTTTACTTTCACTTATAAATTCAAAATAACAAAAATATTTTCTTTTGTTTTGCTTCTTTGTTTGGTTCTTTATTTTAATTTTATTTGGGTTTTACTTTTGATTTTTATTTAGAGTTTTCCTTGCTGTAGCTAGCATGTTTAGGTCTTGCTTAGCCTCTGGTTTCTTAGTTTATCAAAAATAAAGTACCAAGTTTTATCCATTTAGCTTAGTTGATACATATGTAAAAAGTGATTTTCTGTTTTCGGTATCTACTGCTTATTGCGCGATTTTTCATATTTTACTGGAAGCTCTAAAAATCACGAAAAAATTACTGATGTTGTAGCACCTAATCCTCTGCATGTACAAAAATTGGCTAAAATTTCGGGCATGTTTAAGTGCACCTAAAAATTGCGTTTTCCAGCTGCTGTTTTTCTGGACAGATTCTGACTTTTGTTGCAAGAGTGGCCTCTTTTCGTTTTCATTTGATTTTTAATGGTTCTTACCTTTCATTTATAAGTTGGCCATTTAAGCAACCTTTCTGTAACTTAAAAACAAAATTTTATTTGGTTTAATAGTAGCACTTGGGAAATATTATCTATTGTACTAATGTCTAACCGCAGAAAAGAATGGGAAAGTTTTTGTGTTGAAGTTTTTTCACAGAGAATGAAGGAACACCAAACTATGGAATATTGAAGAATTACCAAAGTCATAAGCTTGGGGATGTCCCCGCATCCCTCTTCATCAATAACCCCACGGTTTGCAAACCTTTAAACTTTGTTTTTTGAGCAACATAGGAACTTAACTAAACTTGAAGCGGCTGTATTTTATTATCTATTTATCTTAGCATCAAACACCAGTTACATTAATAAGTGGATCGTCACATATTTTATTTATCCTCTGTTTTCAATGTTTACTTGGTTAATGGATTACTTGTTGAAACTTAAAAATGATGTGTGAATAATACTGTTTAGTAGTTTATGTTTTCTTATGGTTAGTCTCAACTAGCTAATAGTGCATATTATGTTATTTTGATATCAACATGCATTGTCCTGTTCATAAGATGGTATGGTATTGTGGTATCCTCCTCTGAATAATTCACTTGAATCGACTTGGCACATGCTCACACATGTTATGACTGAAAAATAAAAGTCAATTAAGCCTTGATGATCTATTTTGCCTCAGAGTTTTAGTATCGTTTTTATGCCTCCGTTAATTTTATTTTGTCGCAAGCATGATTATGACCGTTATCGCTCTCGTGGTTGTCGCTTCCCAGTCTATTGCTAGCCTTCACTTGTACTGAGCGGGAATGCTGCTCGTGCATCCAAATCCTTAAAACCAAGTTATCCCAAAGAGTCCACCAAAAAATTCCTATGCATGGTATTTCAAGCCATTCCAAGTAAATTTGCATGTGCTACCTTTAAAACCTTCAAAATATTTCTCTTTTTGTGTCAATGTTTACTAGCTCATGAGGAATTAGTGTGGTTATTCTTTATTCTATTTGTCAAATGGACTTTTACACCTGGACTAGTGGCATATACATCCGCTTATCCAATAACTTGCAAAAAGAGCTGGCAACGGGGTGCCCAGTCCCAATTAATTACAACTTTAACCAATTAATTCTCTTCACACTTTTGCCCTGATTCATCAGTAAGCAATGACAAACAGTGAAATACCTGAATGTGTGTAAACCAAAGAGAAAGAGGGATGATCTGCCTTGCTGGTAGAAATAACGTCCTTCATGGGAGCCGCTCTTAAAAGTCCGTTTGACAGGTAGAATACTGTTCTCACCCGCTACCATTCGTTGACAATTAACAAACACCTCTCAAAACATTTTTACCTCTGTTTTTAAAACAAAAAGCTCTAGCACGTGTTAATCCCTGCTTCCCTCTGCGAAGGGCCAATCTTTTATTTTTATGTTGAGTCACCATCCTTTCTTTGAGCACTTCTTCGAGAGCATAGCTGTCGTTCTTAGTGTAACCATGATGCTTTTATCTTTGATATCTCTATATCTAGTCTTCACTTGAACTTCAGAGGTGCCTTGGCATTTATGTTTTGCTCCACAATTAAGGGCAAGCGAGATACCACTCTATCATGCTTTATTATGGTCATTACAATCTTGTTGATGTTTATAAATTTCATGTTATAAGCTCTTAGTTCGTTGATACTTTTCATTAGGAAACATGATTGCTAAGTTTTATTATCCATACATCATGCAATTGTTAAAGACCTGATCATAGCATTTACAATCAAAAATTATTTTGTTATCATTTACCTACTCGAGGACGAGCAGGAATTAAGCTTGGGGATGTTGATACGTCCAAAACGTATCTATAATTTTTGATTGTTTCATGCCATTTTTATGCTTTTAGCACTTGTTTTATATTAAGTTTATTATTTATTTGGACTAACCTACTAATAGTTGCAAAAGTGCACAATGTTCTTGTTTTACTCTTTGATGTGTAGAAATTATCAAGAATACAAGAGGAAACCTTGTTGGAGTCGAATTGGGACTTTCCTGAAATCTGTCTGAGAACTTTTTACGAAGATTGCCAGTTTGACCCTCGAAGATGACGTCAATGGAGACCTGGCTGTTACGAAAGTTGTCACAATTTTCCATACGAAGATTTTAAGCCCGAGATCAGCCCAATCGGAGTTCGGACGCGGCCTGTAGGCCCGTTTTGGTGGAACCCTAAAAGGGGTGACGGAAATCCGAGAAGATATATAAAGGGAGGAAACCTAATTCGTGGAGGACTCCTCCACCCACGAATTTCAGCCACCAAAAGCCACGTTTTTGCCTCCCCCATGGATCCCATCTCCATGGGGGAGGGCTCCCAAGAAGCCATGAAGGAGGGAGGCTAAGGGGCGGCGCTCCCCAAGCTTGCCGGCGGCGGGGAAAGGAGTTCCCCGCACCGCCGGCGCCGCCGCCGCCCTGCGCCGCCGCGCTGCCCCTCTCCGCCGTCTTCACCGCCATCTCCATCACCATCTCCTCCTTGTATTCAGTGGTTCATCCTCCCACAAACCTCTGTACCGTCCTATGTAAACATGGTGTTTGATGCTATAATATTTATCCTATGATTTACATCATGTTTCCGTAGTTTATTTGTCTTTTGATTGCTTAATTGAATGCATGAGGTTCATTAGAGTTGTATGTCTATATGGTGCTGTCCTTTGGTGTCCATTATATTTGTGCGCGCATGGATCAAACACCCTAGGGTTGGTAGTATTTGTAACGAAGCGGGGGAAGTTCTGCCGGAGTGACAGAAACCTGAGAACGCGAACCGATTAGTTGCACGTATGGGAGTAAGAGGACCTTGAACTTAAGGCTATGGTTGGGGAAACCTTAATGCATTGTTAGTATTTGCGGATGCTTCTAACAATCCAATCATATAGTACTTGTAATCCCAAGTAGTGGAGTGCATGTATATTTAGCCTCTCCCACATAGAAAACTGCATCGAAGACAATGAACCAAGTACCTTCACTAATTAATCTTGGACAAAGCCACCACAATTACCACCACTTTTCCACACTCATGGTACTGTTAGTATATGGTTACTTAGTGTATTTTATTGCTGCAGCACTAACATTTACTTTCTTGTATTTATTATCTTGCAAAACTACCTCTCATACCCGTATTGCTACCGTAGTTTTATTTTCTAGATAATGCAAACGTTTAGTGTGCGTAGAGTTGTATCAGTGGTTGATAGAACTTGAGAGAATACTTATCCTACCTTTAGCTCCTCGTTGGGTTCGACACTCTTACTTATCGAAAAGGCTACACGCGATCCCCTATACTTGTGGGTTATCAAGGCCTTGCACTAGAATGTAACTTAAGTTCACCCAACAAAATCTGTAGCCACATCAGTTCACATAAACCTAGTGCCATAGCTCTTAACTCGGCTTCAGCAGTTGACCGTGCTACAACACCTTGCTTTTTACTCCTCCAACTAACCAAATTGCCACCAACATATGCACAATAGCCAGTGGTAGATCTTCTGTCATCCAAACATCCTGCCCAATCAGCATCTGTGTATCCCACAATATCAGGATCACCATGAGCACTAAACAATATACCTTTTCCTGGACATCCCTTCAAATATTGTAGTATTCTGTAGACCAGATCCATGTGCCCCTTCCTAGGATCATGCATATATCTACTCACAATACTCATGGCATAAGCAATATCTGGTCTTGTATGTGATAAATAAATGAGACGGCCTACTAACCTTTGATATTGCCCTTTATCCACGTGTTCACCTTCATCAGCTTGCAAGCGATGGTTTTGTTCAATTGGAGTCGACAATGGTTTGCAATGTAACATTCCGGTCTCAGATAGCAGATCGAGAACATACTTTCTTTGTGAAAGGTATATACCTTGAGAAGAGTAAGCCACCTCTATCCCAAGGAAATACCCTAGCTTCCCCAAGTCTTTTACCTCGAAGGATTTTGCCAACTGCCTTTTCATCCTGGAAATCTCATCCTCATCATCTCCAGTGATTACGATATCATCAACATAAACACTTAAGATAGCAACCTTCCCTTTTTCGTGTTTGAAGAATAGTGTGTGATCAGCGTTATTTTGGCCATATCCTAACAAACAAACAAACGGTCCTTCTAAGCCTATCAAACCAGGCCCTAGGAGATTGTTTCAGCCCATACAAAGATTTCTTCAACTTGCACACCTTACCCTCTGTTTGCTTAGTGCAGAAACCCGGGGGAATCTCCATATAAACTTCCTCTTGCAGCTCTCCATGAAGAAATGCATTTTTTACATCCATTTGATGCAACTTCCAACCTTTATTAGCTGCACAAGAAATCAATGTTCTAATTGTACTCATCTTGGCCACAGGTGCAAATGTTTCATCGTAATCAATTCCATATGTCTGGTTGTACCCTTTTGCCACCAATCGTGCTTTATATCTTTCAACAATTCCATTTGGTGTTTCTTTCACTGTGAACACCCATTTGCAACCAACGGCTTGCTTGCCTACTGGAAGAGTAGTCAAGTCCCAAGTATCATTCTTCTCTAGTGCCGCCATTTCCTCAAGCATGGCCGCCTTTCCATCTTGGATGTTGTCTTGCTTCTTTCCAATCTTTAGGGACTGGTGCAGATGCAGCCAGAGATGCAACAAATAACTTGTACTGATCTCCAAAACGATCATACACAACATAGTTTGAAATATCATAATCTGCTAGTCTTGCGGGTAACTTGCCAGTTGTTGATCGTGGAGCCCTTCTTTGAGCAATGGGAACGTCTAGCTCTTCAACAATTGGTGGATTTTGAACTGGAATTACTTCCTCTGTAACTTGTTCTTCATGCCTTTCACCTTGCTACCCTTGTGAGGGTTGTTTGTTTTGATCTGAATTTTGCTCCCCTGAGTTCCATTTACTTCTCGTTCCACATGATCAAGGATTGTCTCATTACCAGCCAACTCCTCAATAATACGATCATTTGTCCTTTGACTAATCTCTTCGCTTTGATTTCTTGTGAGTGCTACTGGCATTGTCCCAATTATCACACTCGGAATTTGTTGCTACACTCTTGGGGCGTCTTCAGTTGACCTGTCAGTGCCAAGCTCGGGCGCATTATCCGATATTGTGTCAACTGAAAGGTCGGACAAATCAGGGCGACCACTATAATATGGCTCTGACTCTCTGAAGGTCACATCCATACTGACAAACAACTTTCTTTCTGACGGACACCAACATTTATAACCCTTCTTTGTGCTAGAGTATCCAACAAATATACATTTGAGTGCCTTGGGGTCTAGTTTTCCCACAGATGGCCGGTGATCATGCACAACACACACTGCCAAAAACCTTGGGGGGAACTATATAGGACATCTCCCCTGTTAAACACTCCAGTGGTGACTTAAAATCCAATGTCCTTAGTGGCATTCGATTAATCAGGTATGCTGCTGTCATAACTGCATCACTCCATAAGAATTTTGGTACATTCATTTGAAACATCAAACATCTTGTCACCTCCAGTAAGTGTCTATTCTTTCTTTCTGCAACACCATTCTGCTCTGGTGAGTTAGCACAAGTTGTCTGATGAATAATCCCATAAGAAGCAAAATATTCCTCAAATTGATAGTTCACATATTCTGTGCCATTATCAGATCTGAACACTTTAATCTGTGATCCGTACTGGTTCATCACAATTTTATGGAAATCCTTGAAGCAAGAGAACACATTATTTTTGTTTTTCAAGACATAGAGCCAAGTATACCGGCTAGAGCAGTCAATAAATGTGACAAACCACCTATAGCCATGCACAGAAGTGGTTGAACAAGGCCCCCAAACATCTGAATGAATTGTATGAAATAGTTCTTTACTCCTCACATCAGATGGAATATACGAGCTTCTAGTGTGCTTACCAAATTCGCATGCATCACATACCAATTTCTCCTTTTCAGCAGCATTGAAGAGAGTTGGGTATAACATCCGAACAGCAGACATAGACATATGTCCCAAATGACGATGTTGAAGCAAGAATTCTTCTGTTGGAGTGCGAGACAATACAGTAGCAAGTGCAGAGTCGATTTCTTCACGTTTCAGATAATATAGACCATCCCTCATAATGCCTTCTCCAAGTTTTGCTCCAGTCCTTTGTTGGGTAAACACACAATAATAAGGATAGAAATGAACACCGCGATCCAGTTCTCTTGCAGCTGCACTTACTGAGAGTAAATTCACTGGGAAGGAAGGCACATGTAGGGCAGAGGATAGCACTAGACCAGGGTTGCATTGCACAGAACCTTTGCCTATCACACTCTGAAACGAACCATCTGCAAGCTTCACACTTGAAACACCAGGAGTATATGTTTTAAAATTCTTAGCTGAGCCAACCATATGCTTAGAAGCACCTGAGTCAATCAACCATAAGTCATCACATTGTGTATGATTCTTGTTTGCAGAGTTACAGTTGCTAGCATCCAATTGCCTGCCATAGAGATCCCAGAAAACGCCTTTAGGTGGCCACGCCTTCCACAATGACCACAATACCACACACTATAACTTCCTGGACGTAAGCCCTTCTTCTTGAACATGTCAGCAAACACCCTTTGTGCACGTATGGCACTCAAAGGAATTTCCACGGCAACTGTTCAACTAATCACACAAGGACACAAGCATCTTGTTGGATGAACAACAGGAGGAGAAAAGAGCCACAATAGCAACTAGCAGAAGCTGCCCTGCGTCACGCACGACTGCAGCAAAAACAGAGGAGCGGCCTTCAACCTGCGACCAGCTTGGCAGACGATGCCACACATAAAAACTCCAATCGAGCTCACTCCGAATCACAGGGAAACACACCGGATATGTCCCGCTCTGATACCATCTTGATCTCTGAAATTATTTAGAAGAGATTTGGAAACCGAGGGAAGAACACACAGGAGGAGTAGAAACTTTGGGAATACATCCCTTCAGCAAGATCCTACTCTCACTTAATAAAATTACTTTTACAACTCGAACCCTGAAGACTAGCTAGGATTACAGAGAGGTCCTCCAACAAAACTATATAGAATTACTGAAGACTTGAACACTCCATACGACAACGGAGGGACCTGATCAAGGACGTGGGATAGTATTGTCTCTGCATTTTGTGATTGTCGAGCGGTCTTTAGGACCACACGGTTTTCTAAGTTGTCTAGGAAGGTTCCAGGATTTACTAACTACTAGAGTTTTCTGTCGTGGCTGCTAGGAGGGCAGTCAAAGATTTGAAGTTGTGCTTTCTTTCTCTGTGTGTAGTGTGCTTGTTGTATTTAGTGCATACAAGTTGTACATCAAGGACAGTGTTTTGCCCCCCCACCCCCCCCCCCCCCCCCCCCCCCCCCCCCTCTCTTCCCTTTTTATTGGAAATACATTTTTTACACATTTCGAAATTTAAAAAAGTCCAAGAAAATCTTATGCGTACATGTCCCACATCCTATGTGCGCGTAAATCGTATCACGAAAAATTGAATTTTTTGTAGCTTGTGTAAAAGGACAAAAGT
Source organism: Poa pratensis (assembly GCA_947311845.1). Taxonomy (NCBI): domain Eukaryota; kingdom Viridiplantae; phylum Streptophyta; class Magnoliopsida; order Poales; family Poaceae; genus Poa; species Poa pratensis. Next base: position 106,950,095 of record CAMZMU010000117.1, read on the forward strand.
TGGTGCTAAATTAAGACTTTTCATGACACTTTTTGTTGTTGTTTTCACACGGGGCATGAAAAATTGTTTTTTCGTGAAACTTAGCGTGCACATATATACATAATGTGGAGATGTATGTGCTAAACATATTTTTTTTAAAGTTGACATTTTAAAATGTGTTTTTTTTTGTAAAGGGAGAATATACCCGGGAGCAAAATTGAATTTCTGGTACATTAGATCATTCCATTATTCAATTGTTTTCGGGATTTATTAGTTTAGAAATCGGGTGTACCGCCTCTGCGTAAAAATAATATGATCAGCCGAGATAAGGACCAGTACTTGTACATCTTGACTATGAATACTAATTGAGAACTGTCAACACTAACCCAGCATCAAACTGAAGTCTTAGACCTGATGGAGCTGATTATGTTTGTATCCATACTGCACCGCAAGGCGCAAGATATATACGAACTCAGGTCGTTGTAGACTGTTTGGCCAAACTACAGTTCTCCTTTTAGATGCCATGCATGCTCGTACGGTCGTACCCCGTACGATGCAGGTCATTGTAGACTGTTTGGCCAAACTCAAGGGCCGCCAGGCGCATCAAGGTATGCTTTTTTGGCAAAACGTACGCTAACCTTTTGGTAGTAGAAGTGTAGAACTGGAAGCATACCTTGGAGACTCGGGAGATGGAGATTTTGTGATTAGAAATGTGGCACACGCTTATCTCCTTGACAATTGGCACGCAGCACGCACGGCTGATCGATCGATCGATTGCATGGGTGATTGTAGAATCACGAGCGCTTGCAGCTTTGGGCACTCCACAACACATGCACACACACGCCTAACTCTCGCCAATCTTCTCCCACGCATATGCATGCGCCTCCCTGCGCCTCACCTATAAATACCCCTCGCCGGTGACCCTTCTTCTCCATCTCATCCACACTTCTTCTACGACAAAACACCACGCTACAAACCTATATTCCCGCTCAGAATTACCGATATATAGCTGCATATATATCTTGCCTTACATATTCTCTCTGCAAAAATGGCGTCGAGTGCGAGCGTGACTGAGCTCGTGCTGGCCCTGGCCATGGCGGCTCTCGTGATGCTCTTGCCATGCATTGTCAGCTCGGCCGACGAAACTCAACAGAAAACCTTCAGCATCGACAACTACGGCGCCCGCGGCGACGGGCAGCACGACGACACGCAGGCGCTGGCCAAGGCGTGGAACGCGGCGTGCTCCTCGTCCCAGCCGGCAGTGTTGCTCGTTCCCAAGGGCAAGAGCTACCTCCTCAAGGCTATCACCGTCTCTGGCCCATGCAAATCCAGCGTCGTCTTCATGGTGAAAGGCACGCTGGTGGCTCCTCCGAGCAGGTCAGCATGGAACGAAGACAACATAAACCATTGGATCATGATCCAGGGCGTCTCCGATCTCACTGTAACCGGCGGCGGTACGATCAACGGCAATGGCGACATTTGGTGGAAGAACTCGTGCAAAACAGACAAGGCTCTTCCATGCACGGCAGCTCCAACGGCATTGACGTTTCACCGCTGTGATAATTTGAAGGCCGAGAACCTGAAAATTGTAGACAGCCAACAGATCCATATGTCTGTTGAGGATTGCACCAACGTGCAGTTGGCCCGCCTGTCCATTACGGCGCCTGGTATGAGCCCAAACACCGACGGCATCCACATCACCCGTAGCAAAGACGTTCAAGTTAGAGATTGTGTCATCAAAACCGGAGATGATTGCATGTCGATCGAGGACGGAACTCATAATCTTGTTGTCACCAAAGTAGTGTGTGGCCCAGGGCATGGAATCAGCATCGGAAGCTTGGGAGACGATAACTCCAAAGCTGAGGTTTCTAGTATTACAATTGACTCGGTACAATTATATGGCACTACCAATGGTGCTCGGATCAAGACATGGCAGGGAGGAAGAGGGTACGCAAAGGATATCACCTTCCAGAACATCATCATGGACAATGTGCAAAACCCAATCATCATTGACCAGAACTACTGCGACTCAACTACGCCATGCAAGAAGCAGGGATCAGCGGTGGAGATTAGCAACGTGGTATTCAAGAACATTAGAGGGACAACAATTTCCAAGGATGCTATCAAACTTAGCTGCAGCAATGATGACTCATGCTCTGACATTGTCTTGGAGAACATCGACCTGAAAATGGAGGGCGGCAAGGGTGAGACCCAGAGCACCTGCGAGAACGCAAAATGGCGAAAAGCAGGAACTGTTATTCCACAACCTTGCGAAGCCAAAAACTAGGAAGGGTTGACAGGGTTTTTGTAACATGTATAGATGATGTATAGAAAGTACAAAACAGCTAGTCATACTTGTGCATACATGATGCAAACCATCTTGTTAAGTCAAAAAAAAAAAATGCAAACCATCTTGGGATGTTTAGTAAAAAACTGAAATACAATGTGACACATTCTTGCATATTCATTTATATGTGTGAAAAACGTTTGACGTCTGCACAGTTGCGAGTATCTTCATTGTCTAATTGTCAGAAATTTATTTATATATAACGTCTAGCAACTTCAGCTCAACCGGCATGACAACAGATGGCTAATGCATGCATGTGCTGTGGCATGCAACTTGGTTAACATCGGAACGTGGAAGTCCACAAGCCAAGGGTTGATTCTTCAAAATAAACACCAAGAGTTAAGCGGTCGTTAGTCGGGCAATGTTCACTAGTCACTAGGTACGCCATCACGATCGTCCTCAACCAAGGCACAAAATATACACATAGTATTCAACATAGATGCATGGCACTCAATCGACGCTCCAGAGTCCAGACATATCAGCGTTAATTTGATACGGAAGTACTACTACATATTAACATGAACCTTCTAACCAGACGATTAACTAACAGACAGAGTCACATACACCAGGATGGGGCAAGTCTGTTCTAAAATCTTCAACTCTTCTAGCAGTTGATCCCGCACAACTGGATATTTGGGCCAGTGACTCGGGTGGTGAACGGATCGATACGAACCCACAACAACGAGAAAATGGATGCGAGGAGGATGGCCCAGACGATAACGATAGTCGGCGTGCGGTTCTGCCGGCCCATGAGCCCTTTGAGGAACGGGTACAAGTGGATGATCACCCAGAAGGCGAAGAAGAGCTTCCCAAAGAGCGGCCCCCATGACTGGTAACCGCTGTTGATCGCGTAAGAGGTACCAGCCACGACACCGACCAGGTTGATGATCAGAATGGTAGTCGGTGGGATCAGAAGAGTCGTCCACTTGAACATGTAGAGCTCAGCGAAATCATTGTCTTCATCGGATGCCTTTGAGGTGACGGTGAAGCTGGTGTCGATACCGGCAAGTACCTTCAGGAGACCCTGGAAGACGGCGAATAGATGCGCAGAAATGCCTCCGATAACCCAGAACTGTTCGTTCCTCCACCACTCGTCGATGCCAACCCCACTCCACCTCATCTCAAGGATACCAGTGGCAAAGATTGAAATGAAGAGGGAGATAAACCAGATACTCGCAATGTTGCTAATCTGAACGTTTCGACATACAGTCAGTATAAACATTTTCATAGTTTTGTCGACATAAGAGCGAGACTAATTAAGCAGATGTTTACCTGTGGGATGATGAACTTCCCAGTGAGAAGACAAACAGCGGGCAGTATGCAGTATATGAGGAGTGGGATTGATGTGAGTGGATAAATAGTGGTGTTAACATAAGCAAATCTCTCCAAGAACTTGAGCCTTCCGCCATAGCCATACCAAATGGGACAGTGCCGACTGAAAAGAATTTCCACAGACCCAAGAGCCCACCGAAGCACTTGGTTCAGACGATCTGAAAGGTTAATAGGAGCAGACCCCTTGAAAGCTGGTGGGTTAGGCATGCAGTAGATTGACCGCCAGCCTCGTGCATGCATCTTGAACCCAGTGAGAATATCCTCTGTAACAGAACCATAGATCCAACCAATCTGCAAACCACAATGCCGCGTTTAAATATTGTTCAATAAAGGATCAAACGGTAATATATAAAAATCAAGTTGATATCAAGTACACAACGTCATTAGAGATATGAAACAAAAAAAACTGTCTTCAAGTTAATAGATCATCTGCAAGGTACAGCAGTGCAAACAAAGAACACGTGTGAATTTAGACCAAGTTTCTTCTAAGAGTTCATGAGTAAAGTCCTTGTTTATGTAAATCAGAACAGAAAACTTGACTGGGTCTGCCTTTTTTAGAAGAGTGATGTAGGAAAAATGCTGGTTATGTTGAGTTCATAACTTAGTTACCTCATTTCCCCAATCACTTTTGTCCTCATAACCACAACTGATGACATGGATTGCTTCTTTCAGAAGAGTCTCTTGAGTTGCAGACTCTGAAACACCACCATATTCCATTAGAGTGGAGGCTACAAAAACACTGGACTGGCCAAATCGCTTCTCCAGGCTCATTTGAGACATAAGAAGTGATTTCTCGTCGTCTAATCCAGAACCTATCATACGAATAGCATTCAGGTAAGAAACAAATGTAGTCCAGCCTAATCCTAGACTCCTAGTCCAAAAAAGTTCGCTAAGCTGACTACAGAGAAAGCAAATACAGCAATATTTGTTATATGTCTCAAAGCTACCTTCAACCCCCTCTTCTATATCTTCAAGATTAAACACTGGCACAGCACTGTCAACATGCTTGTGTGACCTCTTATTTTTTGAGCTCGCCGATTTTGAAGTCTTCTTCCTTCCCCCACAAAGCGAAGAGAAGAAACCTGGCTTCTTATCCTTAATTGGGGGTTCATAACCATATAAAGCTGTTCTGTTGAACACACAACCAGTTCCCACATAAACTGGTCCCTGAATGCCATCGAGACCTCTCAAGTTAATCTGCAGCAAACAGATGCAGATAAAGTCACTGATCATAGTCCGATTGGATTTTCTGAAACGTCAATCATACAACAATATTAAGAACAGTGATTTGTCAAAACTAGTTAATGCAAATGAAGATATAAAAGTGTTACACATAAGAATCTTCTCTCTCGAGCACTGAATAAAAAGAAAATGCAGGTGAAGCAAGGATCTTAAATGGCATTGCTAACTTACATCGAAAAACACAGTGTTCCTGTTTGCATATCTATCATTTGTATCAATGCCGTCGAACCTCTGAGGAAATTGTACATAACAGACATTCCTTCCTAGATTAGGGTCCATAAGAAAGCACATAGCCTCCCTTATAGCCTTGCTATTATTGATGTAGTGATCACAGTCAAGATTCAACATGTACTGCCCATTAGTAAGGACAGCTGACACACGAACCTGCAGAAAGCACTCAATTTCCATTACAACCAGGTATTCAAAGTATATAAGGCACTTTCGGTTTCAGTGACATTTAACTACTCACAAGTGCATTCATGGCACCAGCTTTCTTGTGGTGCTGGAATCCAGACGTTTCTCACGAGATACATAAACCAAACGAGGAAGCTCATCGCCGTTACTATCAAGGCCTCCACCATGACCAAGGAAAACCTGAAAATGACCATAAATTTGAGTTAGAAAATGGTTAGTGTAATAACAAGTCCATGCTAGCATATCTAGCTCTAATAAATTAATGTTGCTAGGATGAGCTTCACCTGAATCATTCCAGGATGGTCCCTAGTATTGTTCCCAGGCCAAGGTGTGCCATCTTGCATGATCCATCCTTCCTCGGGAACTTTCTCAGCCTTGGCTACAAGGCTGTTAATGCGAACCTTGAACTCTTCGTATTCTCTCTGTGGAGTTAATAGAAATCATTGTCCTATAATTGCAACTGGAACAAACAACAAATATGCGCTCATAAACCAAATCTACCTTCATGGCCCGACGATCTTTCACGAAGGAAGTCTGAATTTTGTCTTTCAGATAATCAATTTTCTGCGCGAAGTACCACTCTGGAGCTCTGGGTTCTATGTTATACTTTTTACAAAATGGTACCCACTTTCTAGCAAACTCTGAAGTCTCAGCAAGTGCATCGAAGGTCAGCATCGCAGCTCCATCATCAGATACATAGCAAGATACCTTGTCAACAGGGTAGTCCACAGCAAGGATGGAAAGAACAGTATTTGCAGTGACAAGAGGAGGCTCCTTCATAGGATCCACGGTACTAACAAAAATGTCAACAGCCGCCAACTGAGAAAGTTCACCATCCCGGTCATACCTGATGGCGCAAGTGACATACTGTCAGTACTATCACAGCATAAACATTTTTATCGACACTAAATATTGTACATCACCTTAAAGCCAGCCTATCAAGGTAAGTTTCACGGTTGATTGGAGACCACTTGGGGAACTGATCCAAAATCCAGGAAAAAGCGAACCAAATCTCACATATAACAGACAGCAGCCAAAGTGGATATGCATTACGCACAGGGTTCGTGATACGGTAGTGCAGGAAGATGCAGAGAACAACCAAACGTAGCACAATGACCATTCTGTAGGGGTTTATTCTGGATGAAGGAATTGGCACCTTTCTAGAGAGAGGCTGGCGAGTTTCATCATTCCTACAATTCATATGCAAAAGTTATTATTGCAAGTCATATACAAAGCTAGTATTTATAGTTTCAGAGAGATATAAATACCCATTTACAATAATATCTATAAAGGGGTTGAATATGTAACTGAAATTAAGGGCTGGACACTAAGATATTCAAATGTAACAAGCCACCCGAACTCACTGATATATCAGACAACACTAACTCCTTGTTGGAATTCAAATATGGCTAATAGTGCGGAAGATAAAATATAACTCACAGTAAGGGGTCTTCCATGTTATAGTCAGTACATGCATCGATATCTCCATTTCCACGACCTTCAGAAGGAGCAATACTTGTTCCATTTGTCATTGGAATTGCACCCTTGTCTTTCATCTTCCATCCATCAACTCTCTCTTTCCATGCCACATTGCCAAGGCTACCAGAGAACTCCCTCGATGGATTTGCTGGCAAGATTGAGAAGCAAGAAACAACTATTACATATTCACAGCTGATGCAAGAACAATGGACTACACACGAGATCATAATGGGAGATACACATACAAGAATGATTCACATAGGCAAATGGATGTCCACGCTTCCCAGCAGGGGACATCATGTGGTCGGGGGAGGCTCCAGGAATTTCTCCTGAGACCTGTACAATGAATCCACATGAAGAAAACATATGTCAGTTTCATGTCTATTTTTTTCTCTAAGAAACATCTGTAACGTTGATACACACAAGTTTCAATTCCAACCTGGCTATGAGTGAACGACGGGATGTATCTATGAGGGATTTCTCCACTGTCATACTTGGAGAGCCCAATCTCACCGCTATCAAACTTATTAGCGTGACGACCATCGTCGCTCGTTCCTGAGCTCATGCGCCAGGTGAGCATCTTCTCGGGAATCTTGTGTTTCTGTTCCTGGTTGCCAGATGGTGGGTAGTTCAAGTCGCTAGCATCATCCACATCAGCATCCTCGCTTTCATCCCCACGTGCTGGTGGGCTGCCTAAACAACATAACACAACCGGGCAAAGTCAGACCTCTTACTGACCACAGTAACGAAAGAATGAACCATTTCCACTCTAACAGAACGAAGCAGTTCGAATGGATTCTTGGCTGCTCCAGCCTATGGATGCTGTTCTTAACCCAAATTGCAATGAAACATGACAATGAACCATTTCCACTCTAATAGAACGAAGCAGCTCGATTGAATTCTGAGCTGCTCCAGAGTCCAGCCTACTGATGCTGTTCAGAAATGCAATGAAACGAATGAAGGGAGTGCATGGCTAGCAGCATACCCTTGTGGCGCTTGTACTTGGTCTTGCACTGAGGGCACGCCTGGGCGCCGTGCTTGCGCTCGTACTCGTAGCAGGGCCGGCACACCGGGTACCCGCAGACGTCGCAGGCGGCGAACAGCTCGCCGTCCGCCGCCGTGCCCACGCCGTCTCCGCAGATCTGGCATAGCTGCCCGCCGCCAAGCCTTCCCGATTTCTTCGCGCACGTACCAAAATAGAACGGGGCAGTAAAATTCAGACCGATACCCGGATAGAAAAAAAAAAAACAAGAGCACCATGCTTTCCCCAAATAAAATGCCACTCACCTCCGCGTCGCCGCCGCCGACCATGGCGCCCGCCCCCACGAACTCACTCAATCACTCGCCAAACCGAGCAATACCCCACGAGGACGAGCGGACTGAAGGCGACTCGCCGCGGTCCGCGCTCCTCCGAGGACCACCGATCGACAGACAGGCCAAAATCCCCACCCTCGGCCCAGCACCCCCAAATCGGCCCTCGCCTCTGCGCGGCACCAGAGCCACAGGAGCGGCACTAGGCAGCAGCAGCAGCAGCAGCGGTATCCAGCTCACGCGGATTGAGACGGGAGCGCGACGGCACCACCAGCGGCGACGGGCGATGGTGAGGAGCGCAGGCGCGTGAACCTGTACGCGTGCTGCTGTCGCTTCCGTGGCGGGGTTTAGCCATTATAGGGAACTCCCCTAAATCGGATCGCCGCTTAATTATTTTTCGAATTTCGTGCCGCCGTTTTGATCCTTCCTGATCAGCCGGGGCGTGCGGTTTGCGGCGGCCGGCGGGAGACGGTGGTCTGCTGGGAGGGCCCACGTGGCAGTGGGGCGGAAGGACCTCGCGTGGACCGGCTTCTGGGCGTCGCGTGACGGGGACTGTGGGTTCGGGAGTGGGACCGGGTGTCAGTGAAGGAGGTGGGGATGACTACGAGCGGCAGTGTCACACTCGCGGGATAGCTTTTGGTTCTTGCTAGCTGCACTTGAGCTGTTGAGCAAAGTAGAGGCAAGAGCATGACCATGTGGACGCCTCGAAGGCTCGACGGATCATTCATGATTTTTTTCGTTCTAGTTCTTCGATGACAACATGGATCATCAATGATTTTTTCGTTCTAATTCTTTGATGACAACATGGCTTTTTTTTTGTTAAAGTCACTCATTCTGTAGTCCGATTAGATAGAAAGATGTTAATGTACAAAGTTTGGGACGAGCCAAAAAAAAAAGATCTTAGGAGGTGTGGTGATGTGCCACATGCCACTATGCTTCATTGTGGTTCCTTGACAAAGCTTGAGGTACAGCCTCCGCGGTCCCAGTGCCCAAGAGAAGGAGTCGGGAGGGTTTGAGAGATGTGTGCCCTCAATGTAGTGAAGAGTTCGTTCTCTCGATCAGTTTGGGCACACTCAGCTCATGTTCAAACGGAATGGACCAAGACCCGGTAAAAAGTAACTAGCCACCGATGCCCCTGCTCTGCTGCAAAGGCGAGAGTTGAGAATCTGTCCCATAGCGGTCCCGAGCCCTACCACAAATTTAGCCATACTCTAGTAGAGATCACGTCACTGACTTTGTGTTTTGCCCCCAGATTGAACATGTGCTTATATTTCCGGACTGCATTCCAGAAATGAGATCCAGAGCGGTGCGTGTCAATAAGAAGGTCATTGTGCTGCAGATATTTGGCCCTCAAAATATCCGCTCACAGACCTGGCTCCTGATTATTAAGTCTCCAGAGCCGTTTAACCATAAGACAATGTTCATCAGCTCCGTGTCTATCATACCTAGGCCCCAAACCTCTTTGGGTTACACACCGCATCCCATCGGACCTAGTGGTACTTTTGTTTTGGCCTTGAAACTTCCGAGAAGAAATGGGAACATATTTTATTGAGCCTCTTATGCACTCCATCACCCAAAATGCACACCCCCATTGCATGACCGGCATGTTAAAGAGGCAGGAGTTTGTGAGGTGAATTGATCGGTCGAGGACAGAAATTTACCAATCCAGGTGTTCATGCGTTTGGCCACCTTAGAGGTACGGGGTCCTAGCCAACCACATTAAGAGCTTTATCCCCTATTGTAAGACAGAGGTCGTGATAGGAAGGACCCCATGTTGTAGTTTAGCATATTTGGCAATGTACGCACCTGCCTCGGCACTGGTCGTCTGGTCTCCACAACCAGTACTTTGCTCTTGTGAAAGTTGATTCGGAGCCCCAGACATGCATTCAAAGCATAGCAAAAAGAATGCAAGGTTCGCAATGCACACATAATTCGGCTCGATCATGAGAATGGTGTCGTCTGCGTATTACGTATGACTAACACCACCCGTAATGAGGTGTGAGACCACACCCCTAATGTTGCCTACACCCGTAGCGGCGTCAAGAGTAGTCGATAAGCAGTCTGTCACGTAGTTGAAGAGGAGCGGGAGAGGGGTTATCCCTGTCTCACCCCTATACCATTGCGGAAGTAGTTGCATGTATCACCATTTGGCGATTGAATTTTTCTCCTAAGACTAAACTGATGATCCTGTGAACCCAACCGGGATCGAATCCTTTGCGTAGAAGCACCTCCCAAAGAAAAACCCAATTAACCCGGTCAAAGGTTTTCTCGAAATCAAGCTTTAAGAAAACTCCCCTAAGTTTCTTATCTCTAGTTGCGTGTACAATTTTTTGAAGAGGAAGAACACCTTCGAGAATGTGTCCAGCCTTTATAAATGCATATTGGTTCTTGCTAATAGTACGGTAATCAATTGGAGAAAGAAGGATAGTGTACGCCTTGGCCAAAAATTTGAAGATAACATAGATAAGAGCTATAGGACAAAAATGGTGGATCTTGGGTAAGGATCCCAAGTCCAATCTTGTGATATCTACCCTACCTAAAGCAGATCCGTTTAGGGTTGCTAGGATATAAGGTTTGGGTGAGACTCCAGAAAATCATAAAGAATAACACCGGAAACCCATCTGGTCCCGGAGCGTGTCAACTTTCTTGTCGCGAAGAACACAGTCAAGCTATTCGAGCGAGAAGGACAACATGAAAGAGGAATTATTCACCGCCGAGACACACCCCGATGTACTCCAGAGGTTACTAGAGAGGGTGAACATCCTGTTTTCCCCGGAAACACCAAGAAGGGGCCTATAATACTCATAGATATGTTCCTGGAGGGCACTGGGTTCGGAGATCAACCTCTAATCCGAAATTAATCGGAAATGACGGATTTACGCCCCCTATCATTAGCCCAGGCATGATAGAAGTTCGTGGTGTCGTCTCCTCCCAGTAGCCACATTTGCCTGCTACGTTGCCTCTAGTGTTGTTCCTCAGTCTGGGCAATATGGGTGAACTGCTCCTCAAGGTGGTACCGCAAGGTTCACCCTTTCCTCGTCAAGTCCCACAGTGTCCGCAAGCGAGTTTAGGCGTTATATTTTGTCTGAGAAGGTTCATGTCTTCCCTGCCGAGTTTAGCTCCTCACCCTTTCGAGAATTTTCTAAGACCTCCAACTTGCCGATACCACGCCTCGATAGGGTCGAGGGAAATTGTCAAAGACAAGTGGGGCTGGACCGTAATCCGAGGGTATACGCACCTGCACCACTTTCAGTCCACAACATCCAAGGACTCCCACGATCGGATGGCCTTCATCTAGAAGCTCGCCGATCTAATCTATCGTGCTACGTGAAGACTCCCCTGAAGATTCGCCGCACCATACGTAAATTGAAGGAAGGTTACAATATGAACTTAACGTGCAATACATCGTCAAATCCTAACGTCAAAGGAAGGCACATGTTCGTTAGGTCCTTTTCACACTCCCTCTTGATGGCCTCGACGTGATTTCTCTTCCCCGCCTGGTGGCTCCTTGATTTAGTGTCTCTAATGAACGGTATGTGGAGAAATCAACACCCAAAGATGGAACTACAAAGTCTTTTTTTTTTTTGAAAACTTACATTCGATGCAATATTTCTACTAGTGAACTATAAAATATGATATGGTTTGTCCCGTATGGTAGCTTCGTCAACATAAGTGGAGATGGTGAGGCAAGCGCATCTAGACATCATCTAGTTAACAAAAGGGGAGATAAGATTTATACTTATTACTTATTTATACTAAACTTGGTTACTTTTTAGAAGTCAAATCTAAGTGATGAAATTGTTCATCGAACTAAATGATCTAGCCACACTTTCTTTGAGAGTGGCATTTCGTTCCCCGATCACGAGCCCGACATTTTGAAAAATCAAAAAATTGTATTCCTAAGTTTATAATATCTAAAAAAACATGATTGTATATACACATATTATTGAATAATTTGTAGGATCCACACCAAAGTTACAAATTGTGATTTTAAAAAGGTTCTGCCTCCGTTCCACATATAAGACCTTTTAGGCATATCTCAAGGTGGACTACATACGGAGCCAAATGAGTGAAGCTACACACTAAAGTGTGTCTAAATACGTCTAGATATGTATGAATTTAGAAAAGTCTAAAAAGTTTTACATTTAGGAACGGTGGTAGTAACTACTTTTATCATCTTATTTGTGTGTTTGTGAATGGCGCAAACAAAATGATATATAATCAGCGCAAACATTTGAGATCTCAAATGTAATTTTGTATTAAAAAATATTCCAAGTGACCTGCGATCCATTTTGGTTTTTCTCATGCTCTCTGATACGTCTCCAACGTATCTATAATTTCTTATGTTCCATTATATATATATCAATTGCTATATGTTTTATTCACACTTTATAGCATTTTTATGCATTTTCTGGGACTAACCTATTAACAAGATGCCACAGTGCCAGTTCCTGTTTTCTGTTGTTTTTTATTCCAGAAAAGCTGTTCTGGAAATATTCTCGGAATTGGACGAAACAAAAAGCCAAGGTCCTATTTTTCTGTCATGTACACGGAGTCCGAAGGAGAGATGAAGGGGGGCACTGAGGCGCCCTCACCATGTGGTGCGCGGGTCCTACCCCTGGCACGCCGCCATGTGGTGAGGAGCCCTCGGGCCTCCACCGACATCGACCCTTCGCCTATAAATTGCCTTTCTCGGGAAAAACCTAAACACCCGAGCCTCCATCTACGAAAAGTTCCAGAGACGCCGCCGCCGTCAACCCTAGCTCGGGAGGGTTCAGAAGCTCTTCCCGGTACCCTGCCGGAGAGGGGAATCATCACCGGAGGGCTCTACATCGCCATGCCTTCCGCCGGAGTGATGTGTGAGTAGTCCACCTGGACTATGGGTCCATAGCAGTAGCTAGATGGTTGTCTTCTCCTCTTGTGCCATCATGTTTAGATCTTGTGAGCTGCTTATCATGATCAAGATCATCTTATTGTAATGCTACATGTTGTGTTTGCTGGGATCCGATGAATATTGAATACTATGTCAAGTTGATTATTGATCTATCATGCCTATGTTGTTATGATCTTGCTTGCTCTCCGTTATTAGTGTAGGCTTTGACCAAGTTTATGCTTGTAACTCCAAGAGGGAGTATTTATGCTAGATAGTGGGTTCATGCCTCCATTTAATCTGGGACAGTGACAGAAAGTTCTAAGGTTGTGGATGTGCTGTTGCTACTAGGGTAAAACAGCAATGCTTTGTCTAAGAATATTTGTATTGTTTACATTATGCACCATACTTAATGCAATTGTCTGTTGCTTGCAACTTAATACTGGAAGGGGTGCGGATGCTAACCTGAAGGTGGACTATTTAGTCACAGATGCATGCTGGATAGCGGTCTGTGTACTTTGTCGTAATGCCCAAGTAAATCTCATAGTGATCATCATGACTTGTATATGCATTGTTATGCACTCTCTATTTTGTCAATTGCCCAACTGTAATTTGTTTACCCAGCATGTTAGTATTTTATTATGGAGAGACACCACTAGTGAACTGTAGACCCCGGTCCATTCTTTTACATCTGAAATACAACCAACTACAATCATGTTCTCTTTAATTCTCTGCAAGCAAACATCATTTTCCACACCACACTTTTAATCCTTTGTTTTCAGCAAGCCGGTGAGATTGACAACCTCACTGTTTCGTTGGGGCAAAGTAGTTTGATTGTCTTGTGTGCAGGTTCCACGTTGCTGTTGATTCCCTGGTGTTGCGCCGTGCCACATTCAGCCACCAACAACCTTCAGAAGACCCTTGACTTCCTACTGGTTCGATTAAACCTTGGTTTCTTACTGAGGGAAAACTTGCTGCTGCACTCATCATACCTTCCTCTTGGGGTTCCCAACGGACGTGTAACTTAACACGCATCACTCTCCTAATAAATAAATTTACTAAACCTAGACCCCCTAGACCTAAGATGAAAGATAATACAAAATCACATGCCTCTAGGGACTAATTATGTCATATATGTATGTATACGTAGTCATGTTAGTGTCCTAAATATTTTGGTAGAGACCAAGCATTGAGTGTACAATCTAACAAATATCTTGACATGATTTTTATCCTTTTAGACTCCGTGATTGTTTTATCTATACCAATATAAAAAGAGACAGAGAGGGGCAGATCCAACACATCTGAGCCATCTAACCATCATCCAACGGTACAAGTTCATCCCGTGCTTAGCGCTAAAACATTGTCCGCTCTGAACATCCCCGCTAAAGCGCTAAACTACCACTATCCCGTAATTTCCTCAAAGGAAATCGCTACCCCAGTACCCCTTAATCATCTCCCACGATCCTAGCGGGGCGTTTCCATTCCCCTTTTATCCCTCTCCTTCCCTGTCGCCTTCTTACGCAAGCGCCACCACAACGCTGCACAATCGTGTTCGTCGGCCATTCACGCATCAAGCCCCTGCGCCTAGAGCGTCGAAGTCGTCCCCGTCCACCGCCGATCGCATTGTTCAGGGGAGCCAGCAAACACACCGATAAGCCGTCGCATCCGTCGCTCTGGAGCCGGAGGATCACCCGCAAAGTGATCTCCGAGGGCGGCCGTTCTCCCCAATCAGCTTGGCAGACGGTTCCTAGCGCCCTTGCCCGATGGCCGCCTCATCGACTTCCACTCGGATGGCCACCACGACCACCGCTGCCTTAATCTGTTGCTTCCTCGAACATCACCATCGTCTGGTCGGGCCATGAAGAGCCGCACAACCTCTGTAGGTATTGCGTTACCAAGTAGAGATCCCCATCCCTCTCTTCTGCTATGTTAGAATTGCGTCTTTTTTGTTGTTGCAGATTTTCCTTTTTGCTTTACTCCCTGTGGTCCATTAATCATTGGGGTTTGTAGATTGAATTTTCTTTTCCTGGGGTCACAGATCAGAGGGAAATAGATGCACGTGATCCCAGTAGGGGCAACACAAAATTGGATGTGTGGATCTGGTGCGTACAATGTTTCGGTAAATTCCTCATCATATATTTAAATTGTATCAAGATATTAATTTCTGAAATCAACGCAATGTCCTAACCAAGGATTGGTGTGTTTCTGTTTGTCCTGAAGTTCTGTTTTTTAACTGTTTTTTCGATGTTTGTATGACCCTTTTTTACAGTGATCCGTGGTGTTTGATTTATTACTAATGGCCTTTTAATTACCATGTTTTGGATAATACGTGCTTCTTAATTTCTTCTTTCTATAGCTAAAATGGTTGTCTTTTTTAGTGTGTTTCCAGTTCTAAGTTTTGCGTGGATTGATACGTCTCCAACGTATCCATAATTTCTGCTGTTCCATGCTTATATTATACCATTTGCTACATGTTTTATATACACTTCGTATCACTTTTATGCATTTTCTGGGACTAACCTATTAACAAGATGCCACAGTGCCAGTTCCCTGTTTTCTGCTGTTTTTGGTTTCAGAAAGTTACTTCTGGAAATATTCTCGGAATTGCACGAAACAAAAGGCCAGGTCCCTATTTTTCCAGCACGTACACGGAGTCCGAAGGAGAGACGAAGAAGTGCCACGAGGTGGCCAAACCACCCCCAGGCGCGCTGGGCCCACAGCCGCGCCACCAGGTGGTTTGGGCCCCTCGGGGGTCCGCCGACATCGCCCCTTCGCCTATTTATTCCCTGAGACGCGAAAACCCTAAAACATCGAGCCTTTCATCCAGAACATATTCGCTGCCGCCGCCGTCGTCAACCCTAACTCGGGGGTTCCTGAAGCTCTTCCGGCACCCTGCCGGAGAGGGGAATCATCACCGGAGGGCTCTACATCGCCATGCCCGCCTCCGGAGTGATGCGTGAGTAGTTCATCCTTGGACTATGGGTCCATAGCAGTAGCTAGATGGTTGTCTTCTCCACTTGTGCCATCATGTTTAGATCTTGTGAGCTGCCTATCATGATCAAGATCATCTTATTGTAATGCTACATGTTGTGTTTGCTGGGATCTGACTTATATTGATACCTATGTGGAGCTGAATATTATATTATCATGTCTATGTCATTTGTGATCTTGCATGCTCTCCGTTACTTGTTGAAGCCTTGGCCACGTGAATACTTGTAACTCCAAGAGGGGGTATTTATGCATGATAGTTGGGTTCAACCTCTATTTAACCTGGGATAGTGACAGCAAGTTCTAAGGTTGTAGATGTGTTGTTGCCACTAGGGGTAAAACAGCAATGCTTTATTCAAGGATGAATGTATTTTTTACATTACGCACATTACTTAATGCAATTGTCTGTTGCTTACAACTTAATACTGGAAGGGGTACGGATGTTAACCGGAAAGTGGACTATTTAGGCATAGATGCATGCTGGATAGCGGTCTATGTACTTTGTCGTAATGCCCAAATGAATCTCATAGTAGACACCACAGCTCACACATGCATGTTATATGCACTTATCAATTGTCAATTGCCCAGCTGTAATTTGTTTACCCAGCATGTTAGTTATCTTATTGGAGAGACACCACTAGTGAACTGTGGACCCCGGTCCATTCTTTTACATCTGAAATACAATCTACTGCAATCATTGTTCTCTACTGTTTTATGCAAACAAACATCATCTTCCATTCGATACGTTTAACCCTTTGTTTTCAGCAAGCCGGTGAGATTGACAACCTCACTGTTAAGTTGGGGCAAAGTAGTTTGATTGTGTTGTGCAGGTTCCACGTTGGCACCGGAATCCCTGGTGTTGCGCCGCACTACACTCCTCCACCAACACCTTCGAAGCAAACCTCGTTTTCCTACTGGTCCGATTAAACCTTGGTTTCATACTGAGGGAAAACTTACTGCTGCACTCATCATACCTTCCTCTTGGGGTTCCCAACTGACGTGTGACGTACCAGCAATTGTTTCTGGCACTATTAACCTAGAGCCACCATGGATGAATGTTATGTTCCCAATGGGCCACAGTGTACATGTCTGTTGGTACTATTGGCTTGTTCGTTGTTGATTACGAAGTCAAGAACAAAAGTTTTATGTGATATACTCTTAGTGTACAATCCTAGCAGAATTGTGATTGAGATTTGCATTACATCATGTTATTTGTTTGCCGAACTTGTACAAGTTGTTCATTCATTTCTATGAATTACCTTCAGGTTTTGATCATCTTCATGAGTCAAACTTCAGCACACACTCGAGCTTCTTATGTCAATTTTTCGAGAGGAACCGATTTAGAGCAGGTTATGAATATTTTTTGTAAATTCCATCAGGGTTGAACAAATAGGCATAGGATTTTACTTTTACCATTATAGAATTTTTTTGTGGAACTCTATTTTTGTCCTTACAATATTTGGAAATGTTGAATAATATATATAGGCATGAAATTTCATTTCTTCTGCTGACGGTTACAATGGCCAAGTCAATAGGGTAACCAAGCTAATAATTTGATATAGTCATATAGATCCTACCGGAAAAGTATAGAGACCTGATTTACATGCTGCAAAGATGTGTTGAAGTGATTAAACTGGTTTGTAATCCTATTATGCAAATCCATCTGATTGTTTCATTTTTTTGGTGGACCTAGCTCATCTCCTTTGACTACTAATTCATTCCATACCGAGTCCCGCGCTTGTTCTGCATGCAGTGCAACAATTCTGTGTAGGCTAATATACAAGACAGAGTTTTGCTTGGTCATTATATAGAGAATATACTGAAGGTGGTCATTGCAAGAGGGAGTATTGCTTGATCATTATAAAACAGTTCAGTTGCTTAGATTATGCCCCTTATTACACGTGTGATCAAAAGCCAAGATAAATAATAAGGAGCAATAAGCTAGGAATTCATAGTGTGTCTTTTAGCTTATAATGTTTAGTCCATCATCATTTCATTGTAGTGGTAATACATGTCATCTTTCCTTATTCGAAAAAGTCTACTTCATGATTCCTTATTTTGAATTTTTTTCCCTTTGCCAAGAAAAAGGAACTGGCCAGAACTACTTATTTGATCATTATGATTTTTTCATTTGCCAGTTTTTTAAAGAATATCGTGGGTTAGCCTAGAAATTTTTAATGTGTATGTCTTGCATGAATGATGAGCGACAACAGGAACTTGCGGATGGCCCCAGGGACGCAACTAGATACAACTCAGCCACCAAAGTTCAGGTCAACTGCTTGTCTGCTTGGCAATGAACTTCATGCAGGTGGCACTGTTGTTCATGGCAAGGGGCGTGACAAAAAGTTCTATACCTTCTACTTCAAGCTGGTTTCCGAGCTGAAATACGCTCTTGCTTGATCCGTTTGAAAGTGCGAGTATGATGGACCAGGACGTCAAAGAGCTACCTACACATGTCCTATGTTCTGATACACAATTACCAAATGTATGTTTCAATGTTGTTTCTTCTATGACTAATAATGCCCTTGCATTTCACGGAATTGAATGGAGCCTACGTGAGTGTGTTGGAGAAGCACAGCTTCCCTGGTGTTTTTGTTAGAATTTGCACGAGCTCATATTATTGGACAATACATGTACTTGATTAATTCAGTTAAAACTATACTCCCATCAACATACATCAGGTGCATGTGCACGTGCTCGATTACTAGTGTGTATAAAAGTAAGAAAATAAAAATGTCTAGAGTATATCAAAAGCCTACGTGTGGTTTTCTTCTCCAATCCTTTGCATGACTTATTTATTGGATTTTCATGGTAAAATATGTGTCTTATGCTACCGCGGTTCAACATTCACATGCAAACACGTATGCGTTATGCACTTGGTACAAAATAGAAACAGACAAACAGTGGTCACATGCATTTCAAAGAATTTTGATATACAATATATAAAGTGCATTTACATGTTTTCTCAAGTTAATTTTGCACAATTCATAGAACAAATAAGTATTTAGTACTAAAGAATGTTTAATCATGTGTCCCTCCTTCTCGTTTATAAGGCCCACACATTTTCTTAGATTTACTTTCACCATCAATTAGATAAAAAATATGAATTATGTGCCCAACAAATTATAGACATTGAACACCTCTTCTGAATAAATAATTGGTAAACTTTTTGTGGTATAGCAAGTCAGCTTTTGTTGGTTAAAGATGGTCAAATAAATGCGAATGCCATTTTGCTTCCGAGCTCACATGCTCATGTCCTAATAAAAAATCAAAAAATACTAAAACATTTCAAAAAAATCTGAAACAATTGGTGACGAACATATACAAGTGTTCTACATATTGAAAAAGGAAGTAAGAGTAAAAGAACTGGCTTGACCTATAGCATGTGCAAAGAAGATAAATATTATGACTTATCTGTGTTGATTTACGTGCCAAATTTCGTGGTGAAATGAGATATATATGTGGTGCTATGTGTGAGAAAACAAAATCAGTGCTCTAAAAATATTTTCAAATCTAAATTTTGCCATTTTTTTATTTTGCAAAGAGCATCGTACTTATCATTTCATGGTGAAAACAGATATAAATTAGACAAAAGGTTTGAGCTCAAAAATTCGAAATATACGTCACGCATGTTCGTTTAGCTAACAGAAGAGTTGGCCGGCTGTCCTCGTGGGCCGTCTGCCATACATGATGGATAGTGCCATACTGCCAACCACCATCCGGCTGCGGATACGTGGCACGAGAAGGTAGAGGGACCCGACTACTGGAATGAGATTTTGGATTTTTGTTTCTTTAGACAAGCTGGAGTGAGATGTGTCCGTGTGCAGGTTTTGACACCTTGAGCGCGCGTTAGCACGACGATGTCCAACGGCGGAGGCAGAAAAATTGTTTGGGGAGGGGGGGGGCCGAACAAAGAAGACAACTCACAAATGCCGGAAAAAAAGCCAAAAAGTGCGATGATGTGATGACAAAATATTTTTTTCATTAATTATACCTCCATTCATTGAATAATTGTTGAGGACAAAAGGATATACAATTACATATTACTAGCTAACAAAATCTAGACAACAGGAGATAGAGCAACTAACACTTTTTCAATTGAAGTCCACTCGACATGGTGCTTCATCAAACTCATCTATAATTGCATCTGTCGTTATTCCAACGGCAATCTCCTTTTCAATGTATGTTACCAAGCAATCTCTTAGGAACCCATCTTCCATTTTATTTCGAAGCCTTGTTTTCACAAGTTTCATTGCAGAAAATGCACGCTCACCGGTTGCGGTTGAGACCGGCAAAGTAAGAACAAGGCGAATCAATCTGTTCATTAAAAACAAACAAGTTAGTTTTGTAGCAATGATTAAATCAACTAGTATAGGAGCACAGAACATTATATACATGTCAATCAAGTGATAATCATCATTTTTTCCGGATATAGTTGTCAAATTCTGAAACTTCGGGTGTGCAGAATTTCTTTTTGAATGGTAGGAGAGGTATACTTAGCATTATGTGGAGCATTACCCAATACAACAGCACCAATCTCATCATCATAAGCAGCCAACAGTTTCACCATTTCAAGAAAATTACCTTGATTTGGTGAGCTAGGACTTTCATCATGGCCTCGGAAGGCGCAAGCTTGAAATGTCAACCACCGCAATACATCAATTGTTACTTTGAGACGCAACCTATTTCTTTTGATGTCCTCCTCTGTTTGCTTCTCCACTAATTGTTCCATATGACATGGCTTGTTCTTGAGATTGTCATAACACTTCTCAGCATAATTATGGGCAGATTTACTATCCTTTCCCATGTGAGTTAAGAATGCACAATTCTTTCCATCGTTAACCTTCTTCCACTTTCTAAACCCTTCCACTGTGAACTTATCCGAACCTTTCTTTCCAAGTGGCTTCTTATAAAATAGAAAGCATGGAAAACAATAGACTGCATCTTTAGTAGGGGAGTATTCTAACCAAGTGAAGGTCTTAAACCAGTGGTGTTGAAACTTGCATGGGTGATTTGCTGCACCATCAAGAGGGTATTCATCTTTCTCAAATTGATATGGTCCATGCTTCATGTATGCCAAACGAGCCCTTTCTTGATCATTAGGAGGATAATCCCAAATTTGGCACCGCAGCCCTGGATCCTTTTGTACTACCAAAACAGGAGAATCATCATTCCTTCTGTCAACCGGAGGTGGAGGTGGTGCAGCTGCTGCTGCTGGTGTTATTGGTGCTATTAAAATTTCTTCTTCTACATGCTCTGGTTCTTGCTCATCGAAATTAGGGGCAGCAACCGGGACCGGATCATCACTCCTTCCTTTCTTCCCAAAATAAGAATGCATATTATGCACTGCTACAGCCTTCCTTTTATCTTTAGCCATGATTATCCTAGAAAAAATCGAGCACCATCAGCTATGACTAATATAATTTACACTATTTGAGGAATTAATAAGACAAAGTGACAAACCAAAATCAAATGGCACATATGAAAGGGGAATTAATGCAGGATACAATCATACATTAATTGGTGCAAAAGAAATGCTAGATCTACTGGGAATCAAAATCTATACCTGTACAAATCGGAGAGTGCTGCCTAGGTTTGCCTACCTTGCTCGTTTGAGGGCTTGATGGAGGAAGGCGCTGGTGCGCTGCGGACTGCAGAGCTGCTGTCGACCATGGACGCGAGCAGAGCGAGATGCGAGCAGGGAAGATCGGAAGAGGAATGCGAGCAGAGCAGAGCAAGACTGCAAGAGGCGAGCAGGGAATAGGAACGCGAGCAGAGCCAGAGGCGTGCGAAGCACAGAGTCGTGCAGGAGGAGGCGAGAGCAGGGCCCCCAGGCGGCCGGGCGACGCGTGACTCCTGCGCCTCCTTTCCAAATCCCCACCTTTCTTCTTTTTTTATTAACAGAATAGAATAAGAGACCAGGGGAAGGTAGGAAAGTCAACATTCCATAGGGGTATAAAAAAATTGTTTGCATGTTGTGGGGGGGGGGGGGCCGGCCCCTGCTGGTCCCCCTGCCTCCGCCGTTGACGATGTCTAATGTTTGTAGTCTGCGCATGTATAGTTCTGCTTTCTTTTTCATTTTTCATTTTTCTATTTCTATTTCTATTTTCTTTTCTTTAAATTTTCCTTTTCTTGTTTTAGTTTTTTCAATTTGTATGTTAGAATGTTGAGGTAAATGATGATATAGATTAAAAATTGTTCACGATGTTTTAATAAGATGTTCATGAAAAGAAAAAAGTTTGTGCAGTTTATAAAATTGTTCGAGAGGTTAAAAAAGTTCACGACATCCAAAAAATGGTTCACTTATTTATTTATATTTTAGCTTAAGATGATCGATATCCGCCGCCGATTAGATAGAAGAAAATTGACCCAGTTTCTAAGAAAAATCTGATACAAAAAACCATACAAACTATACATTGACTTGTTTATAACAAAACATGGCCAAAAACCGCACAAGCGAGGAGATTCCGCCGTCCAAACGACGCACGTCCACCAAATGCCACAAACACACACACCTCCGGTTTTGAGGCCACCGCCCCGACTTACACCACTTGGCACCAAAGTCGCACGCAACATGAGTACATCAGTAGAACTTTTAAATATCTTACTACCATTTTGAAGACATGAGTATAACTTTTAGGCATTATCGGGGGTTTCAACATTGGAAAATGCTTGGAATCATCCGACCGATCGTCGGTCGTTTCTTGACGCGCTCGCTATTTGCATGCATGTGGTCCATGCACATACATCCCCTTTTACACCGTGCTACTCCGCGTAGGCCTGCATGCATGCAAGCCACTGCGCTGCTGTTAATTACATCGCCAGGTTGTACACGTGGATTAATTGTGGCCTAATTATGGGCTGCTAACTAGCGAAATGGTGTGTTTAATGACTAGCCACCAAGTAGTTCGCTCATTCTTTTTGCTGCCCGTCGTGGTGTTTGCTGGTTTGTCATGTCGTCGCTCTAGTATGCCGGCGATCGTCTTTATCAAGCTGACACCTATCTGACTTGGAGACGGAACCCTCCGAGTCTACAACCAAGACACAATCCGATCCACCCCGATGGTACCGTCATAATCTTGAGGCAGATGACGCAGCAGTCGGAATGATCCTGAGGTCGCCATCTAGTGCTGGCAGGTGTCCGGCGACCAGTGTTTATGGTCGAATCTAGCGCTGGGGGCCCTCTGGCGAGCTGTTTTTATAGTCGGCGGTCCGGAATTTGCGAGTTCGGCCAAGCCATGGATGACAGTTTAAGGTCACTGATCTGTGATGTTAGATAATTTCATCTAATATGTTTCCAACGCACATGCCAAATGTTGTGAAATCACAAGTGATATGTTGCAAGGTTATTTTTTAATGAAACATATGGGCATCCAAATTGTAACAAACTCGTATATTTTGTTGCAAAATCACACGCCGGATGTTGCAAATTTTTCTGAGCATTTTGCTACAATTTTGTATTTTCCCTCGCATTTTTCGATAATGTTTACGTGGTTCCAATTTGTAAAGAACGGCCATGTCTTTCGTTCTGAAACCACACACACCAGATGCTGCAAGTTTTTCTCAACTTTTTTATAAAAGTTTGTGTGTTTACTTAGGCATTTTATAATGTTTTAACGTGCTTTTCATAATGTTGCAAACACATGATTTTATTGTTGTAGTAGTATGTTTTTTTGTTAAAATAGTTGATATTTTTTGTTGCAAATGGTCTATAGAAACAATATTGCTTATTAATTTTTATGTTGTAAACACATGATTTTTTGTTGTAGTAGTTTATTATTTTTGTTAAAATAGTTAACAGTTTTTGTTGCAAATGGTCTATAAAAAAGAAATTCTTAATAATTTTTATGTTGTAAACACATGATTTTTTGTTGTAGTAGTTTATTATTTTTGTTAAAATAGTTGACAATTTTTGTTGCAAATGGTCTATAAAAAAGAAATTCTTAATAATTTTTATGTTGTAAACAAATGATTTTTTGTTGTAGTAGTTTATTATTTTTTGTTAAAATGGTTGATGATTTTTGTTGCAATTGATCTACTGGAAAAAATGTTGCTTATTATTTTTTATGTTGTAAATACATGATTTTTTGTTGTAGTAGTTTGTTATTTTTGTTAAAATAGTTGACGATTTTTGTTGCAAATGATTTATAGAATAAAATTGGTCAATTTTTTATTGTTGTAAACACATGATTGTTTTGTTGCAATTGTTTGTGATTTTTGTTGAAACAGTTAATTTTTTTGCTACAAATAAATCTGCAAAACAAATGTAGCTTAATCCTTTTGGTATTGTTGTACATAGAGTTTTGTTGTTGTAATCGTTTGTGATTTTTGTTGAAATTATTGGTGATTTTTGTTACAAATCAACGTGCAACAAAAAATGTTGTTAAAGTAAGTTTTTACTAATACTTTTGTCTAAATGTTACGATAATTTGTTGCAAATTGTATTTTATAAATTCTATGTGACATAATTTCAACAATTGCAACAACTTTAGATCTAGCCACGTAAGTGTGAGAGCTAGTACTAGCAAGGAACTAGCACATGTAGGGTCCACACATGCAAACGGGACGTGCTAGTTCTATTTTATCTCCACCGCGTCAGGGTCATAGCAGTGAGACGTGCTAGCTTGGTTGAAAGCGACGGGTCTGCATGCGCTGGCTCGCCCTTGCAGCGCTGACGACCGATCCCGCGCGGAAATCATCCGACCGACGGCTAGCGCTCGCTCGCCTTCAACATTAGTACTTACATCGGTGTCTATCCATTATTTCAAGCAAGAAGGCAATTCCAACTACGGCACAGTTGCAAGATGGCGAGACGTTGCCACTAATCGTTGGCCTGAGATCAGCTTCACCTCACGGCGGCGCGACAGCCTGGACCTCTTCAGGCTGCAATCAAAGGTTCGTTTACACCTGTCCGTCAAATCGGATTTAAAAATTACATGCGTGCCCTAATGTCAAGTTCTGGCATCAATCAAACGCCTGAATATCGGATTGAAAATACCGACACAAGTTAACACCTTTGTCAAAATCAAGTTGAAGAGTCCTCAAAATCAAGTTGAAGAGTCCATGCAAAACTTTATTTCAGCGGTGGCTTCGGTTTCACCGACGTGACTTCACCAGCTCCAACAAACAAAGTCAATACTCTTACCAGTACCAATATAAGATATACCTATAAGATTGAGAAAAAATTGGTACATGATTCTTCCTGCTATTGGTGACTAGGCAGTGATGAATAATTGTTTTTTTTTTTTTCGATAAAATTGATGAATACTTGTTACATCTAAGCTGTCATTCTTTTTTTTAAGGGGGCACGCTGAGGTGTCTGATTCACAATGGCAGTGTACTGCTATAATAGTCCCCCAAGCCACAAGCTTGTATTATCATCATTGCCTGGCCATGGACATGGAGAGTAGACAATGGCTGCGGCTTCCTCTTCTCCTCACTACCACCATTGGCCTTCTCTTGGTCCCATCCACTGCCAGCTCCATCCACACCATCGACGACCGCCACACTCTTTTATCGTTAAAATCTCTCATAACGAAGGATCCCTTGGGTGCACTCTCTTCATGGACCAGCAACAGCAGCTCCAACGATAGCTTCTGCGGATGGGCCGGCGTGACTTGCAGCAGCAGTCGGCTGGACCTGTACCCCCGACGCATCACCATGCTGCGCCTACCAGGTCTCAGCCTTTCCGGCGCCGTTTCACCGCTCCTCGGCAACTTGTCCCGTCTTCGTGTGCTCGATCTGTCCGACAACAAGTTTCAAGGTGAGATTCCTCCTAGCCTTGGCAACTGCTTTGCCCTCCGCAGCCTCAACTTGAGCGTCAATTCCCTGTCCGGCGTCATCCCTCCCGCCATTGGCAATTTTTCCAAGCTTGTTATTCTGAGTATCGGCAGTAACAATCTCTCTGGTACAATTCCCACGTCTTTTGCTGATCTTGCAAGACTCACCTTGTTCGCCATTAAGGGTAATTTTGTGCTTGGCAACATCCCACAATGGTTGGGCAATTTGACCATGTTGACCCATTTGCATATGGGTGCGAATATGTTCGGCGGTCATCTCCCACCAGCTTTGTCTAAGCTAATCAACCTCCAATATCTGAATTTAGCGATCAATAAACTACTTTTTTTTGAAACGAGGCAAAAGATTTGCCTTTTATATTGATATAGGAGAAGCAAACATGACACGGCCGAGACCAAAAAGAAGAAAGTCATACATGGCAGGGCGTACTAGACGAAAGAAAAGTAGCCCGCGAGGATCCAAATCATCCTACTCCGTCTAATCTCTTAGAGAGATATATCGTCATATCTTTAAAACGCTACAACGCGGCGCGATCTGGGGATCGGGAAGCAGATCAGGCAGGTGTGATTCCTCCTGCACTATGTAATATGTCGTCACTTGAACTTCTCAATGTCGGATCAAACCAGCTGTCGGGCTCTCTACCACAAGATATGGGCTCTACACTTCCAAACCTAAGAGATCTAAAGTGTATTCTATAACCAACTTGAAGGCCATATCCCCGCCTCCTTGTCAAATATATCGGTTCTGGAAAGAATTGTCCTTCATGGAAATAGATTCGAGGGACCAATTCCACCAGACACTGGTCTCCATGGCCGTTTAACCGCATTCGATGTAGGCAACAATGACCTTCGATCTACAGGGCCAAGGGATTGGGATTTTCTGACCTCCTTGACAAACTGCAGCAACTTAGTTATCTTAAATCTTCAACTAAATAATCTTTCAGGCATTTTGCCAAGTAGCATCGCCAATCTCACGCTAGAGCTTAAAATACTTATGATGGGAGGGAACCAAATTGCTGGGCATATACCTACAGCAATAGGAAGATATTACAAGCTCACCTATCTTGAGTTCGGGGATAACTTATTCACGGGAATCATACCTCCGGGTATTGGAAAGCTCTCCAACCTCCACGGTCTCATAGTTTTCGAAAATAGGCTCCATGGACAGATTCCACTATCACTAGGCAACATATCACGACTAAATCAACTACTTTTGTCCAGTAACAACCTCGAGGGTAGCATTCCGGCAACTCTTGGCAATCTTAGCGAGTTAACATCTCTTGACCTTGCCTCCAATCTCTTGAGTGGGCAAATCCCACAAGAAATCGTCGCCATTTCTTCCCTTGCCAAATATCTTGATCTCTCTAGCAATTTGTTTCGTGGCCCTATTTCCCCACATGTTGGCCTCTTAGTCAATCTTGGCATAATTGATCTTTCATTGAATAAATTATCGGGTGCAATCCCAGACACCCTTGGTAGTTGCCTCGCATTGCAATCCTTACACTTGGAAGGGAATCTCTTGGATGAAAAAATTCCAAAAGAACTCGGCGCACTAAGAGGGCTAGAAGAGTTGGATCTCTCTAACAACAAATTCTCAGGACCAATACCTGAATTCTTTGAGAGTTTACAGCTCCTGAAACATCTAAACCTTTCATTCAATAATCTTTCTGGTCCGGTGCCAGCTAACGGTATATTTTCAAATGAAAGCTCTGTATCTCTCGAACATAACGACATGCTATGTGGTGGCCCTGTGTTCTTCAATTTCCCGTCATGCGCATCTTTGGCTTCTGATAAGCCTCCAAAGCATAAACTGCTTCACGTTTTGGTATTTGCACTGGTGGGAGCATTCATCTTTCTGGGAGTTTGCATTGCTACATTCTATTGTGTAAACAAGTCAAGAGGTAATGCCCGCCGAGTCCAGGAAAACAACACATCTCCTGGCGAGATGTTTCAGAGGATGTCATATGCTGAGTTGCATGCAGCAACAGATTCATTCTCTGCGGAAAATTTGGTTGGTCGTGGAAGTTTTGGCAGTGTATATAAAGGGACTTTCAGCTCTGGTGCGAATAATGTATATATTGCGGCGGTGAAGGTAGTTGATGTCCAACGTCAAGGAGCCACAAGGAGCTTCATCTCTGAGTGTAGTGCTCTTAAAAGGATTCGACACCGTAAACTGGTCAAGGTTATCACAGTGTGCGACAGCTTGGACAACAACGGCAACGAATTCAAGGCACTTGTGCTCGAGTTTATCTCCAACGGAAGCTTAGATGAATGGTTATATCCAAGAAGAGACAACGAGTTTAGGACACTAAGTTTGATGCAGAGGTTAAACATAGCTCTTGATGTGGCAGAGGCACTAGAGTATCTTCATAACCATATTAATCCTCCAATTGTTCACTGTGATGTTAAACCAAGTAACATTCTTCTCGATGCTAGCATGGTTGCACATGTTAGTGATTTCGGCATAGCAAAAATAGTGAAGGGAGATGAAAGTGAGCAATCTTTTGGCGAGCAACATCGTAGCTCTGCAGGGATTAAAGGCACCATTGGGTACCTTGCACCAGGTATGCAATTTCTTCCCTTTAATTTGCTTGATCGAACCATGATCGACTATAATTAATTGCTTGGAAACACTGATTACCCAAAATTATCTTAATTTACAAACTAAAAAAATTACAAACATGAGATTTGATAGTCACTGTCTTGTCGAGTGAGGCATTTTTGAGCCAGAACTCCATGTAGCTCGTTTTTTTCAAAAATTTAAACTTTGCATTTTAAGTTCTAAAAAAATTTGGTACAAGTGAGCAAAATTTCAATTCGAAATTCGTTGTATTTTTTCCAGGGCAATGATGATAAGTGGGTGGGTCTGAACATTACATAGTTTTTTTTTTTTTGAAATTTTGTCAGATTTATCATTTTTGTGTAGCCTAGCATAATACGAATTTTGGATTGAAATTTTTCTTACCGGTAGATCTCAACATTATCTACATGTAGGATTTTTGTTTCTGAAACTCAAATTTCCAATTTTGAATTGAAAAACGAGCAACATGGCTCCATTAGCACTCTATGATGTCTTCTTTAGAACTTATAAGAAGCTTCAATCCTCAAATTTCCTTCGAAAAGAGGAAAATCTGATAATATACATATGCTTGTACAGCCAATTATCGTTTTGTCAAAAAGAAGGAAATGTGTATATCTTGATGGGAGTACCATTTAACTCGCTACAAAGCTAATACATGCCATCTTTTTCTTTCTTTGTCAGAATATGGCATGGGAACTGAAATTTCCATTGAAGGTGACGTCTATAGTTACGGCGTGTTACTGCTAGAGATGCTTACTGGTAGAAGGCCAACCGACACATTGTTTGATGATGCTACAAGTCTCCCCAGTACGTTGAGTTGGCGGGTCCAGGAAATATGCTGGAGATAATGGATGCCAATATAGCAAGTTGTGAAAATCCCCAAGAGATGGTGGAATTGTTCATTGCTCCAGTTTCAAGACTTGGCCTCGCTTGTTGCCGGGACTATGCAAGGAAGCGCGTTAAGATTGGCGATGTGGTGAAAGAGCTGAGTGCCATAAAGAAGTCATGTGAATGGATCATCCATGATGGATGAGAATGTATCACTACGCTATAGCAAAGATGGAGTGTTTGTCGGGATCTGAGTGTCCTCTGTTCAGAGTGTTTATCTGAACCTACTCAGTTTTCAGTTATTGAAGGCTGTCCAATGAAGATCCAACACCGGAGAATGAAACTTGCCGCTTTGGGAGATGAACCCCCGCCCCCATAATTCTGTAATAGCTAAACATAAGACTCTATTATATTAGCATTAAGCAGTGATTTGTTGTAATAATAGTACTTTTAGTCGAGGCTCGCGGTCGTCTATATAAGACCCGGGAGTGGGCGGACGGGTGGCTCAACGAAATAACAGAAACCCTAAGTTTTTCCTAGATTCTCTACATACCAATCTATGTACCTTGTCTTGATTAGGTCCTAGTTGCCCAGTCACAGTCGGGATCTTGACAATTGGCTGTCAAAGCGTTGTTTCTTGGATCTCAATTTTTTCCGCCGAGGGTTGTCTGATCACCTTGATATGTATATAAAATCCCCTTCGCGTTTTATATGTGGGCGCTCCAGCGCATCCCCATCTTGCCAATGCGATCTTCCCCGAAAGTGCTCAATATCACTAGAAGTTTGGAGCAACGCAACAACCAGTGAGTGATTTACATGGTAATATATCTAAGGCACAGAAATGGTAACTCAACTTGGTATTGCGATGAACTTGCCTAGATCTGCTCATCCGCCGGTGTCCCAACCTTAGGAAGTTCGAGGGCAGGAATTCTCTATTCCACCTCACAGTTAGGGAACTCGCAGTATGATCTTTGAGAGGAGAACGCATAAAACAACACCTACTAATTCGTTTGCACAACCCCACCCAAGCCAACTTCCCCGGGAAATTTTTGCTCAGACACCTTCATCCCAGCAATGCAACACCCATGCCAACCTTTCAGCAATATAACTCGATCCCCACCAATTATGTCCCAAGCATGTAAAAAAAAAGTCCCAAGCCCAACCGCACTTCCACTCCAAGACTACTCCACAAACACTTCCCATCTACTTCGACACTCGAATCGTGCGAACTTTCACGAGGAAATATTACCGCGGTTGTGAGGTATAACTGAACTACAGGAATCGGCATCGACTATTTCGACTGCCTTTGCTACATCGTCGTGGCCATTAAGGGTATGGCAAATTGCCCGCACCTTGTTAGTGTATTTAGTTTGAACTTGCGTGCAATTTTTTCTATCCTGTGTAACTCGTTCTCCAACACTCCAACCACCCATATTCATACAAAAATCCTCATGAACTAATGTCGTAATATTTTAATTTAATAATTTAGTTCATATAGTAAGTGTTTTATTCTAATTTGTGACGTCTTAGCTTTTTATAGAAATCCATGTTTTACCGGTCATGCAGAAACTTTCATTCTCTTGTAGGGCGTCTTTGATTCGAAGAATTCTTAAAATACTGAAATAGAAAAAACACATAATTGGAGCGGCATGTCATCTTGTATTCTATATGATTAGAGAACTACATAAATTTTGATAAAAAAATGTTTGACACTATAGGAAAAATAATAGAATTGTAGCAAAATATTTCAATGGATCGAATTTTCTCTAAAATAAAGCGCAAAGGAATCATTAGGGATACCAACATATAGGGGAAAAAAGTAACATGTAAATCCTCTAAAATTTCTATGAAATTCTTTTGAAACAAATGAGCCCTCACAATATCTTTGGAAAACCTGCCGTGAGCCGATTTCGATACAGCAGAAAATGATTAATTCGCTCAAATTATTATGTACATACGAATAGAATGGGAATGGAAAGAATATACATGTCCAATGGGTGTGATGTAATAGACACGCACGAGACAGAACAGAAAGATGGTGGTGTTACAGCGAGCTGATCGATCGAAGCACCGCAGCGATGGAAGCGATCGACGTCCTGCAAGAACAACACGGGCCAGCGAGCAGAGCAAATTGAGTAGTGTGAATACTAGGCAGGAGGAAGCAAACCAACAAACTAAGTACCAACAAGCATCAAAGCAGATCAAGGCTGTGATATCTATAGTCAATGGGAACAAAGGGACAAAGAGTTTTACAGGAATCGGTTCATCATTGCAGGCGCGGAGCATGGGCAATTAGAATTTAGAAACCATGGACTAGCTAAGCGAGGATCAGTCTGAAGCTCAGGGACGATCGAGAGATCACTTACCTAGAGGAAGGGGATACATGCAGGACAGCAGGAGGGAGACGACGACACGAGGCCTAGATCCATGATGCCCGTCAGATCAGATGCCGGCGCGGAAGGCTCCGACGACCACGACCTCCCCGCTCCGTAAGGCGCGGGCGACGGCGGTGGCGGCGGCGAGGCAGGACGTCCCACACCTTGTCCACGACGGACACGGTCAGCGCCCACGGCATTGACATCGATCCGATCAATCTCCTGCCGCCGCGCGTGGCCAAGGAGGGCTGGAAGAAGAAGAAGAAGAAGAAGAAGAAGAAGAAGAAGAAGAAGAAGAAGAAGAAGAAGCTAGCTAGGCAAGTTCAACGATCGAACAGCTAGAGCTTCCGTGCATGGACCAGCAAGCGAGCAGCGATCGAAACTAAATTAAAACCGTGATGAGCCCACGCAAGATATCCATGACCTCTCTGGGAAAAAGACTGGAATCGCTGTATGCACGTCACGGGCAGCTGCCGCACTGTTGGCTGGAGGATGGGACGGACTTCAATGGAGAAAACGATTTTAATCAGTAGTCGACTTTCTGCCCTGCACGTCCACGCAGGAAGAACACCTACGCGTGATCGAGTGAGAGAATTCTATGTGACTATGTCTTTCTCCCTCCCCGACAGCCTCACGCTCCCGTTAATTTGCACACAAGCTGACAAGCTCGTCTTGATTATTATTACTTTTGGTAAGAAAAGAACTTATTAGATCAGGAGGGGCCTCGCAAAGATATACTAGATCATGGAAAATTTGTTTTGATTAACATGAGATGGTGACGGCTATGTATAGATTTCTGGCGAGCAGAGACGTGTGATGGAACTAAGAACTTTTTTTGTGTGAAACACGGTATAACGCAGACGCTCACATACACGTGCATACAGTCACCCCTATGAACGCACACACTCACACCTTACCCCCATGAGCACCTCCGAGAGACTGAACTGGTAGATCGGATCTTAAGATTGACGAAGTAACCATGGGCGCCTCGTTGTCGACAGGAACGTCGCCTCCCACTCAAGAATATTATGTCTAAATGAGAAACATCAGCGTCAAACCTGAGGTTTGAACTCTGGTGGACTGAGGGTACAACCACCCACAGGCAGATTCTCGGAACTAAGAACTTAATGTCGTCACGCATCATCGTTTTAGGTATTTTTCCAAGAAAACAATACGCAACTTTGGTTAGCTAACGAAGAAGTTTTTTTGTTTTTTGAGTAAAGGGGTGGAAAGTTCTCACGAAAATGTTATTTTTTAGCATGCTAACGAAAGAATGGGCTGGCCGCCTGACCTCGTGGCCCGGCTGCCGGGAATGATGGGTCGAGCCGTCAGTAGGCTATTCGGACCGACGGGGAGCGAGCCTGGGTAACGTGGATCGAGCGCGTC
The DNA here is from genome assembly GCA_947311845.1 of Poa pratensis. Taxonomy (NCBI): domain Eukaryota; kingdom Viridiplantae; phylum Streptophyta; class Magnoliopsida; order Poales; family Poaceae; genus Poa; species Poa pratensis. The sequence continues at coordinate 106,983,024 of CAMZMU010000117.1, forward strand.
CCCGGAAGCGCCACCGACGCGGCCCATGGCCGGGTCGTGCTCCTGCCGCATCTTGTGTGGCAAGTCGCATCGCATCGAGTGCGCCCGTAGGGTGTGAGAGTGTCTAAACTCACGGGTCATCAACGATCAGGATTATTTCCTTATCTGATTATCTATAATGTAGTTTGATTGTGTTGTGTGCAGGTCCACATTAACGTACTAAGCAACGGGGTAGGTTGACACTAAATTGAAGTCTCTCAAGTCCTACTGGTTCGATAACCTTGATTTTGAAATCAAGGAAAAACTTCTGTTACGCTGCATCATACGTTGATCCTCTTGGGGTTCCCAACGGGCTGTTGAAGCAGCAACAATCAAGCACCACCGGGCCGGCGGCGCGGCCCTGCTCCGCACCGTGGAGGGCGACGCCATTGACCTCTACGCTCCAGTGCCGCACCTCGCTGCCCGCGGTGGGCAAGGCGGCGGTGGGGAAGTTACCGGCAGCTGTGGGGAGAGATGTGTGGGAGAGAGAGGGGGAGGGCGGCGACGGGAAGAGAGAGGTAGATGGCCGCGACGGGAAGCAGAGAGATGCGAGCGAGTGGAAGAGAGCGACGGGGTAAAACTGGAAACACGCAGAATTTCATAATGTGACAGATTTGTATTGGAAAATGTAAAACGTCATATATTTTGATACAAAGGGAGTATCCTACAAACGTGCAAATCCAATTTCAAATACTTTGTACCATGGGCTACATAAAAAATGACAAAAGTATGGATCTTAATACCTATATTTTCAAATCTCTAAATTTATTTCATTTGTCATTTTTGTGTACCGTAGATTAATACAACGTATTTGAAGTTTATCTTTTACAAATTTGTAGAAAACATAAGTTGCAATAGCTTCCTCGTTCACGGAAACTGTGTTTTGCTCCCGAGCACCAGTGATCCTGCTGGCTTAAAAAAACCAAAACAAATATACAGATCGCGGACGTTGGGCGCAAGCAGTACGCCCGCCTTCAGGAGCCGCCGCAGAAGGCAGCAGAGGCACGGGCATGCATGCGCACGAGTCACCCGAGGGGCATGCAGCACCGCTATTATCTGATCAAGATATGGTACGTATATGCATGCAGGTTGCACGACATCAATCTGCTACGACTCCACTCCACGATCAAATCAGTTTGAGCCACACCAAGTAGACAGCGTCCTTCCGCGCCGCCGTCTACATCCAGCCGACCCGTCTACACTGCAGTCTGCATCAAGCCAAACTACACCGAGCCGAGCACATCGACGAGCTATACGACTACATCAAGATTTCGTCGAGTTATACATGACCAACACAATCATCGTAGGATCTACATCCACGTGGGCTTTGGGACTAGTTGTACCGAAAGCTTGCTTGCGTCTAAGAGCTGGCCTTGAAGTGCCTTCATCATTTGCTGAATCTTCCGATCGTTTTTTTTTTGCATAATACCGTTCCATGACCTAGATCAATCAATGTGTAGAGAGAAAACAATTACTACAAGGGCTAGAGAGGACTTGCGCACGCCAAGAGACGGAGAGGATTTTCTTAATTTGTACCTGTCGCGTTGTCGCTGCCGGCATCCGGGCGACGAGAGACAGAGAGAGACAATCAGCGGTTTCAGATTTTTTTTTTTGAATTTTTCCACATATATTAAACCAGCAAAGAGTACACGATTACATCGATTACAAAAAGAAAGCTAAAAGAGACTAGCAAATCTATGAGATCTTCAAACCCTTTCTTCATCCATGACACAATCTTGTACTTTTCTGAAGGCAGCCGTAGAACAACGCCGAAACCAACAAACCACAGACCTGTGAATACCACCGAAGGTTCTCCCTTTTTAATTCTGAGCCGCAATGACAAGGCTTTGTGCACGCACGCAGCTATTAAATTAATCAAGCAACATCGGCAAGAGCACCACCACTGATATTTCAGGGACAAATAACCGAACCACTTTGTCGACGTCGTTGGGAGCCGAGAGAACGAATCACCAATGCCGAAGACGTAGCAGCCGGGATAGATATTGCGAGGACAAATCTCCTCGCGACAACCATGAGAAACAATCCAAGATTAATCTGGCGAAGCAAGATCTGAAGAACCATACCTAGACAAACTTAATCTTCCAAAGCCACCATTGACGTCGGGAAGGGTATCTCGCCGTCGAACGAAGCGTGGAAGATCACTTATTACAGACGAGACCATCTCCATTAACGAAGAAGATGACGACCAAAACGAAGCTCTAACATTAAGGACCTTCGAAAAGCGCCGTGCGCAGGTCCGAGGTCCCCACCCCTGCCAGAACGGCACCTAGAAGAGGCGAGGACCCGTCGAATCTTTGCCGACGACGACGATGAAACTGCAGATGTCACCGGCGGCGGCGGCTAGGGTTGGAACCCTAGGCCGCCGCCACGATCGCAGCAGTTTCAGATTTTGGTGTTGCGGCGTCGTATCGAGGACTACATTAACCTGCTACTTGCGTGTATAGGCCCAGATTGATATTTTTTTTACTTGCGGGCTGTGGGCTATTAGCTGAATTAATACAACTTTTGACAGGATATATGGGCTAAACCCCTTCCGATTGGTCCAACTAGGGAGTCAATGGGTTCAACCGTTATTTTTGGTTGGGTTAAGGCCAACTGCATAGGTGTATATGCTACTCGATCGGAAAAATCCATTGGTGTCATCTGCACCCAATGGTTATACGCTGGCTCCGCCCCTGTGTAGAACTAGAGATAGACTAGAAATTAGAGTACATCTTGTATTTCAAGTCATAGACTTCTTGTCTCCCAAGTTTGTACCACTATATATATCTCACGAGGGTCCAATCAATAAAACAACAACAACAACAAAATATTAGGGATTCAATATTTTCTACAGTAATATCTCTACTCTTACCTAAATGGTCCTAATCTCAGGAGGTTCAAGGGCAGAAATTCTCTATTCCACCTCACAGTGAGGGACCTCTCAGTCCAATCTTTAAGATGGGAACGCTTAAAACAGCAACACTAGTTCTTTCTCACAACTCCACTCAAGCCAGCTTCCTCAGCCAAAATTTGCCCACACCTTCATCCGAGCAATACAACACCAATGCCACAACAAGTCAACAAGTTCACAAACTTTCAACAATACAACTCAATCCTCCAATTATGTCCGAAGCCCAACCACACTTTCACTCCCCTACTACTCCACAAACGCATCCTCATATGTACCAGCTAGGTAATGTCATAAATACCTCCCATCTACTCCGATCGCATGAACTTGTGTGACTTACGACTAAGATGCAAAAAAAGGGGTCCTGTTTGTCCCATGTTTTCCCCATTTTGTACTAGTCTAGTACAAAATTTTGGAGCTAGTATAAAATGGAGAAAAAGTGGGACAAACGGGTACCGTTTTTGCATCTTTACTTGCGAGGAGATATTATCGCGGTTGTGAGGAATAACTAGCCATGGAATCGCATCGACTATTTTGACTAGTTTCTCTACATCGTCGTGGTCATCAAGGGTATGACAAGTTGCCTGTACCTTATTAGGTATTTTGGTTTGAAGAGAAATCCATGTTTTCATCGGTCATGCAGAAACTTTCGTTCCCTTTAAGGGCGTGTTTGATTCGCACAATTCTTAAAATAAGTGAATATAAAAAAACACATAATTTGAGCTCGCATGTCCTCTTATATTCTATACGATTAGAGAATTGCATAAATTTTGATATAAAACGTGTTGGACACTATAGGAAAAAAATAGAATTGTAGCAAAATATTTCAATGGATGGATTTTTTCTCTAAAATAAAGTGCAAAGGAATCATATAAATCCTCTAAAATAAAGCGCAAAGGAGACCAACATGAAAAAAAGGTAACATATAAATTCTCTAAAATTTCTATGAAATTCTTTTGAAACAAATGAGCCCTTTACAATAATATCTTTGGAATACCTGAGTACGCCGATTTGGGTACAGCAGAAAGTAATTATTTCACTCTACTTATTCTGTACAGACGAATAGAAATGGAAGAATATACATGTCCAGTCAATGGTACACTACCATCCCCACGCGTGATGTAATAGACACGCAGGAGACAGAACATAACTATGCAGCGTGCTGATCGATCGAAGCAACGCAGCCAGCGACGGAAGCGATCCGCCTGCAACACGGGCGAAGCAGACCAAACTCAGTCGTTTGAAATCCTAGCTAGGAAGAAAAGAGAAAACCAACAAATTAAGTACACTGCCAGCAGTACTAATTTACAAGCATCAAAACAGATCAAGGCGAATTTTTGACGCATGAGATCATTTGGCCCAACAAAATGTTAAAAAGGACCACCTCCGAGTCAAAATGGCAAAAGTACCGTGGCGGTCTCCTGGCCAAGCGACACGTGGCGAAGGCGAAGGCCGCCGTTACCCACGGCGGCCTCTGCCACGTGTCACCACGGTATTTTTGCCAATTTGATTCAGAGGTGGTCCCTTGTGTCAAAAATTCGATCAAGGCTGGGGAAAGAATCAGTTCATTGCAGTGCAGACGAGATCAAGGAAAACAATTCAGCACGGTCGAGGAACAAGGATCTGTGTGATGAAGTTGAGGGAAGGTGACCGACCTGGAGGAGGAAGGGGATACACGCAGGACAGCAGGAGGGAGACGACGAGGACTGGACAGTCTGGATCCATCCACTCGTCGATCAGATGCCGGAGCGGAAGGCTCCGACGACCATGACCTCCCCGCTGCGCAAGGCGCGGGCGACGGCGGTGGCGGCGGCGAGGCACGACGTCACCCACACCGCCAGGACGTCCCACACCTTGTCCACCACAGACACGGTCAGCGCCCACGGCATTGACATCGACCCGATCGATCTTCTGCTGCCGCGCGTGGCCAAGAAGTAAAGAGGGTTGGAGGAAGAAGAAGATAGAGCTATAGCTAGGTAAGTTCAACGATCCACCAGCTAGAGCTTCCGTGCATGGACCAGCAAGCGAGCAGCGATTGAAACTAAATTGATCTCTCTGGGAAAAAGACTGGAATCGCCGTATGCACGTCACGGGCAGCTGCGCACTGTTGGCTGGAGGATGGGACGGACTTCAATGGAGAAAACGATCTTATCAGCAGGCCCGTCGACGGCCACGTGCGAGCTGTGCTATGGACCAGGGCCCCCAAAAATCCTACGCCCCCAAATCCTACGCCCAGCTGCAGGTCAGCTATGCAAATTTCAGCCCGCCAGACCTCATCTCCTCCAGGCCTGATCTCCCGAAGTCCCAGCCATTCGTGAGTTCAATGCGGTCGTGCCCTAGAGAAGAGATCGATCCACGTCCTAGCCCCAAACTGATCGATCGATCGATGGGGGGTCAAAGACGGAAGCTCTGACCATGGCGGCCAAGGTGCGCGGCGGTAGTTCGTTGAGGGCAGAGAAGTAGTCCAGCTACAGAAACGGGGACATGGCGGTGCCAGGCGAGCCCAGCATGTACTGGAGGCCTCATGCAATCGTGCTCATGGTGCGTCTCTTGATTCTTCCTCGTCTCGTTTGATGTCTTGTCCATTTATGTGCCTGTGCTTGCCATTGATTTTGATGGGCTGCACCATTTTCTCCATTACCGTGCTAGAAATCTAGGAAGGGCATGAAGTAAATGTGTGCGGGTTACACTCCCTTCCCCAATCCATGTGTTCCTACAAATGTCAGAGACCCGATAACTAACATTTTGGGTTAAGTTGGGTCATATAGCAACATCATGCAAGTAGTATATCTGAATTTATGAATTACATACATTCTTCCTTTCTCACCAATGACTTAAAACAACGAACTGATGCTCAACTGAGTTTCCTCAACCAGACAACCAACTCCCGAGTCATGAAAGTTGAAGCCATCATGAACAGTCTCGAATTCTCCATCATTTATACAAAAAAAATTAGTCAAAATAGTTATATTAGTTAGATGAGTTTTAGAAATTGGGGCCCCCTTTGTGTTTTGCACAGGGGCCCCAAATTTCTGGAGACGGCCCTGCTTATCAGTCGACATTTTTATTCTTCGTCTCTGCCCTTCACGTCAAACGAAAGAACACGTATCCGAAAACGGATTAATTAGCGCATCGTAAGCCAGACTTGCACACAATCATGACACGAGTGAGAGAATTCTTCGTCTTTCATCCTCCTCGACAGCCTCACGTTCCCAAAATTTGCACACAAGCTGGTCTTGGTTTATTTGTTTATCTTTGGGTACGGAGAGAACTTATTAGATGAGGAGGGCCCTCGCAAAAAAAAAAGGATAATCATTTCTCTTTTAGATATGGATAACAATTTTAATTCTCAACTGAAAATGCAATAAAAAAGTTTAATAGATCAGGGAAAGGCGTTTTGATTTACATGAGATGGTGATGGCTATGTATAGATTTCTGGCGAGCAGCCACGTGCTGGAACTACGAACTTAATGGTGTCACGCATCATCGTTATATTTATTTTGCAGGCTCGACAAGAGGGGGTGGCGACACAGGATGACTTCGTTCTTGGTGATGCTCTTTGAGCTCCACGTCTCAATTTCCGGGGAGAAAACTCTAGGCCTGACCTTAACTTTGTTGTATATACCTGGCAATGACGGCTCTCTAGTTGTTTTCTTGTTGAAGACATTGTCCTGAGACCAGACCTCTCCACTCTCCAGCCTCCAGGGTGAAAACCCATGTTCTGACTTTTGTGATTAGATAGGGCGACGACAAGTTTGGAGAGCCCTTACACGCAGTATAGGTGGCGTCAACGGTGGTGGTTTGTTCACGTTGCTCCACGACTCTGATCGGCGGGACTATTTTTTAATTCTTTTTTGTTTTATCTTTTCGGTTGTGTGCTTCCCTAATGTTTAGACCAGTTCTGAACATTTTGTTGTGCCAGAGACTGGGTGTATGTGGTATCTTTATAATATTATAATATATTCCTATTATAAAAAACCATCGTTTTATTTATTTTTCAAGAAAAAAATACTTAGCACGCATCTTTGGTTTTTTTTTTTGAGAATTAGCACGCATCTTTGGTTAGCTAACGAAGAAAGTGGGCTATACATAGCGCGTGTACGTCGTCACGGCCGGCCGGCTGACCTCGTGGCCCGGCTGCCAAGAATGATGGGCCGAGAAGTCATTGGGCCCATGGCCGGGTCGTGCTCCTGCCGCATCTTGCGTAGCAAGTCGCATCGACCGGATGGTGCGCCCGGTACGGGCGAGTCGCGAGAGTTAAGGTGTCTGAACTTATGGATAATCAACGATCAGGATTATTTCCTTATCCGATTATCTATAACGTGGTAGGAGATCTCTAAAATCAAAACATAATCTTATCCGGTTGTTGCAATATGGGACGTACTACGTGATATCTACTAAATTGTATTCTCTTTCACGCATAAGCGCTGTCACAAACATATTTGACCTCACACTCAGCCAGCGAGCCCTCTTTATTGCTGAAACTACTTACCACACTCTTTGTTAGGCTCGATTCCAGTTACTTCTTATGGGGCAAACGGGTAGAATGAATGATGCCATACCCACCTAAGCTCACACCATTTCGGCCGACCATCGTCGTAGCACAACAACAACAAAAACACTAATTTCCTTCCACGTGTTTTCGTTTATATCATCCATACTCAAACTTTTTCCACACGTTCATATCAATCGAGACAAAAACTTCACTTGTGGGGGAAAAATTCGGTTGCGGTTGACATGGCCGGTGTACGGACTTGGTGTTTCTTCTTCCAATGATGCAATGACAAAACACAAGGTATCACAATTCAATCGTAAGATCGAAATATGAAAATACTCTATAGAGCAGCCAATTCCGCACAAAACAGTCTCAAAAGGCAATGATTTATCTTTCGAGAAGACCAAAAAAAGGCAACGAAAAAGTTTCATTTTCTTTCTTTCAAAAAGGAGAAGAAACCCAAAACGATCTCGGCCAAGCCAAACAAAACCAAAAGCCGAGACGGCTCTGATCCGAGCGGCCCAGAAAAACAGGAGACAACACCTCAGTAAAAAAACAATAATAAAAGGAAAAAAAAAAGGAGCAAGAGGGGCGCCTTGCCCTCACGGCAAGGAAAGGAAATTTCGCACCTCCATCCATCCAATCCAATCTCCACCAATCTCCCCGCACAAATCTCTCCGCCCCTCCCCCCGCCGCATTGCTCCCCGGCGAGAGCGGACGGCGCGCAGCGAGACCGGGCGCGCGGCGGCGGAGCAGGAGCAGGGCAGCAGGGCAGGGCAGGGCAGGGCAGGGTAAGCATGTGCGACCTGGTGGCGCGCACGGGCCGGCACCAGCAGCGCTACGAGGACGGCCGTCGGCTCGTGGCCGGGTACGGGGTTCCGCCCGCTGCTACTCCCCCTGAATCCCTGATGCTTTCGAGTTTCCTTCCAGATTAGGTTGGGTTGGATTGGGTATGTATGTGTGTGCGGGCGTTCATTGCCCTATTGACCTAATTAACATAGTGCCGCGACCAGATTGTGGCATTGGATGTTCTGGATCGCTAGGGTGCCTGTGGGTTGCTGCTTGCATGAACTTCTGCCTATGCTTATTTTTAATGAAATTTTCTGTAGGTAGTTCTACTCTTCTCTGGATTGATTGGTTAGCATAGTCTTAGTTGTAGCATCTGATGGTAGCGACAGTATTACCGATTATTTTTTCGCTTGAGGTTAGAATCCGTTGTGTATTTCCTGTGACAGAAGGGCACAACCCGCAAAATCGATCTTCATAGCCCAGGTGTTTGTTCATGCTAGGTCCCCTTTTGGGTTTGCTCCTGCTCTGCTATCGGTTTTCTAAGCTAGGGCAGGCTTCTCGATGTCGCTTGTGAAAAGTTGATGACTATGCATTTCAATTTTGTGGTGCATATGTCTTTCAGCTCATTATGAGTTGTTCGTAAGGAATAGTAACAACAATTACTGACATCAGAGAATATGAAGTTGTATGGTACACCATATGGACATGTAAACTTATCCAGGAAATGCCCCTTCTGTAGTGTAGTGAGGGAAATCAAAACATCCCAAAGTTTCATTACATAGTATATAGGAAGAGATGTTAAGGTGAACCAAAAACAGATAGGATAAGCATTTTGGGCATATTTACCTTGCTATAGATCACCCTTATCCATTCTGAATGTTGACTTCTTAAGGCTTTAGTTCTCTACAATATGTCTACTTTTGGCGGTTGAAGAGCAGGTCGGGAAATTGCATTTACGATGTTTGTTAGTTTAACAAAGCTTGCTAGGAAATTCTTCCTTGATCATTGCTGAACTTCTACAACCCATATAGCTCAAATAGCACTGTTTACTGATATGTAAGTGTTGCAGCTTACCATCACATAATTTTTGCCTCAACACATAGCTGCACATTCCAATCATTTTTTTGGTGATTTCTGTGATAAGACCTACTTCCTCTTTGAGCATGATTTGATAAAAATCTGTGTAAACCATGGGGCCTAACAATTACATTGTGCTGCTTTTGCGTACTGGATTATTTATGTTTTTGTCTGAATTAGTTCATTGTTTCCAGGTGCATACCATTTAGGTACAGAGTTAATGGTGACAAAAATTCTGGTGATGAACAGAAGAAACTTGTTGAAGTTCTCATGATCAACTCCCAAAGCGGACCGGGTCTATTGTTCCCAAAGGTTTTTATTGCAGCTATCCTTGTCTGATTTATTAGAAAACGTAGTTTTTTGAACATTGTGCTGCTGCCGACAACAAAGATTGGTATCTTAGTTTGTTTCAACCCGTGTTTTACCTGGCATTTTGTGTTTATTTACTCCTTTGGAACTAATTGAGAGGAAATTTGAATGTAATGAGATGCAGGTGTGAATAGTGTGTTTGGTAGATGCTCAAATGATCCCTACCTAATTTTGGATAGCCCAAGTTTGGGGTTGGCAATAATGTTTATAGGAAATGGGCAAACTGTTATGGACATGCCAAAAATTGGCAACCGTCCAAATAAAGCCCAATATTTTGTGCTACCCAAAACTTTGCGAGGCTTATCTGGCACAAACCAAACTGGACTGAACTTCTTATCATGTTCTGTACTCTTATTGATTCAACTTATTTTACAAGATGGTAGCCACCTTTAAAGGGAGTCCAATCAGAATATATCATTCAATACGGAGTGTTACTTTTTTCTTTCACTGTGTGCCATTTATGTATTTTAATAAGTTGTTGGGTAAATGTTATCATACTATCGTTATTTTACTGCTTCCTATTGCAGGGAGGATGGGAGAACGATGAAACTGTTGAACAGGCAGCTGCTCGAGAAGCTATAGAGGAAGCTGGAGTTCGAGGAGATATAGTGGTAAGATGCCTGTAAATATGATACTTTTACGGCACTTTTTTGTTTTGTTTTGTTTGCTTAGATATTTCATGTATGTCACAAACTGAGACATATTTACCTGTATTTTTCTTTTATCTTAACTTAATCCTGACACTGGTTTTGTATGTTTTAGCTTGTTGCTGAGTCAATATGCACTGTATGACATTGATCTGTTTTGATGTTATGATTACACACATCATGTTTTTAGTTTGTTTGTACAAAACTGCTAATGTAGAATTATCAGTCCAGTTTTTGGAGCCTGCCTACTCGGAAGCTTTTGACTTCCATGTCTTTTGTTATAGCCCCCTTTGTAACGATTCATCATAGTTAGTGACATCTAGTAGCGATATTAACGCTAGGAGTCTAACTGCTTAAGTACCTGGAAGCTGTCTCACCAACAGTGGAACGATTTATATGCTTTCCTCCCTTGAAACCCATCAAATTTTATGTATTGGTGCTTTTTTTTTGGTTGTGATCTTACTAAGGCATGCTGTTGCATTATTTGGTGCTGTACTCACAGGCTACACACTTAAATATAGTACTCCTTCCGTCCCACTATAAGATGTTTTTGCAAATTAAAACAGCTTGCCACAGTGTCTTGTATTGTGGAACAGAGGGAGTAATATCCTATCTGCATGGGTTAATAATGTGCCAGCACACAAGATGCATCTGCAAAAACACTACAGCTGACAAAATTGTGTCTCGGTAGAGAAATATGCTGGCTAGTATGCACTGCGCTGTGTACACCTATATTTATTGTAACTAGTTTATGAAGAATTCAAGGAAGGCATCCTTCGGTAGTTCACACTTACAGTCGAAAGAACCATTTTATTCGGTAGTTCAACTGCTTGCAGTAATTCATTTGGTTATCTTATTTGAGAAATATGTGCTTCACTGAACCATTTTGAAACTCATTTCGCCAGTGTCAGTCAAGATTCTGAATGTTGTAGTTAACACCGGTTCTAGGTCTTCTAGCTAGTGCCAAATCTCTACTTGTGCCATTCTGAGGAACCTTGAACTCAGAATGGGTACAACACAACCTTTCTTAAAGGATCTCAAATACTTACTTGAGCACATGCTGCTCATTTGAGATAATATTAAACCTGATTGCTGTTTTTGTTATTTGTTCTATTATAGACATGTTCATGAACTGCCTACTCTTCTCATTCACTTACAGTTATCATATGCCTTCATATTGTACTTGAGCTTATGTAGTTGCTTTCTTCTCCGCTTCAGCAATTTCTAGGTTTCTACGATTTTAAGAGCAAGACACATCAAGATGCATGCTGTCCTGAGGGAATGTGCAGAGCGGCGGTGTTTGCACTGCATGTGAAGGAAGAGCTGGCCTCATGGCCTGAGCAGAGCACCCGCCGGAGGACCTGGCTGACACTCCCTGAGGCCACATCGCAATGTCGTTACCAGTGGATGCAAGAGGCGTTGCTCACGGGCTTCTCTGACTGGCACGACAACTGGAGCAAAGGTGGTGGTGGTGGTGGTGGCGGCGATAGTAATCACGGCAACCCGGTCTAAATGCAGGAAGGCATCTGTTGCTTTTGATGGCCTTCTTCTCTCTCCCCTCCCTAGGCTCCAACCTCTGGATGCGGATTGCAATAATTCAGTGTGTGGTGCTTTCCCTTGACGATGATGCCTAGTAGGTCATTGACCCTCAGTTTCTGGGAAAAATTGATATCTTAGCTTAGTATATCTCATCTAAGACGAGAATTATCACAAATTTTAAGTGCCTGATTCTCGCGTTTATTATTTCCCCCAAACCTTTTCAGCTTGATTTCTTTCTCCCTGATTCTGGAGACGAATGCATACACTGTACTAACTACACCTGAAATCAAAAGTGTTACCTGTTGGCTCGATCAACCGCGCCTTCCATCCATCATGTGTGCCTCTGTTTATGAAATTATATAAAGTTTTACTGTAAGAAGAGGCGTGAGTTCAGAAGTAGACTACAAACGGAAAGACATCGATCTAGGAGAGAATGTAAACCAGAATCTTAAAAATGCTGAGTACAAAAAGAACTGATGTAAAATCGAACTAATAGGGCGGCAAAAAGGTAAAGGCTCATGAGTGCTCTGGGCTAATCAAGAGATCAGTCTGCCGCACGTACGGTACAGCAATATTGAATATCGACAATGGTCCTTGATGATTCGGTCATGATTATCACGTCATAATAACCGTGTATAATTTCGAACAAGGCCAGCTTAGAGCAAGTATAATTAAGTGATGTAAACATGTTATAAGAGTTTAAATGATATATTTTTCTGAGTTGGAGGATAGATAAAATGAGAGAGAAGAGAAGCGGGTTGTAAGTTAATAAGCCATTACGTCACCTGGTTCAAAACAATTTGTGAGAGTGTAAGATGTGTCAGGTACTCTAAAGTAGTAAATATCTATAGCCAACTATAAATGACATAGCAATAACATATATCTCTGTTATTAACCTTGCTCTTAAGCATGTACTAGGACGTTCGTCTTGGCTAAGCTACCGCACCTACACACCCGGGTGAGTGTGCCGGTCAGCCCATGGTAAACACAGATTTCCGGCGGGTTCATGCTCAGGTGTGTATCGTCAAGTTGGCCGCATAGGGTAACTAGCTAGTTTTGCAGCCTGCGAAAAATCTGATGCTACAGGATTACTGGTCCTGTGAATGTCATGTTTTACTGCGTTGATGGATTAAGTGTGGTGACCAGGTGACGTCGTGTTCCGCCTGTGTTCCCGTTTTTTCTGCTATGGGTATATTCGCCAACCTCGTCGACACCAGAGGCAGGCCCGAAGGGAGGCAGAAAACTATGTAAACTTCTTAGTCGGCAAGTATTGAATCTCCAATACGGTATGATCTGGTTATGATCAACATTTAGGGAAAATCTCCTACATAAGTTATGATCCAAATTCTCTTGTGCCTTTGTCCCTATCTGCTCGTGACATGACTCTGTGTGTGTGTGTGTGTGTGTGTGTGTGTGGGGGGGGGGGGGGGGGGGGGGGGGGGGTGGGGGGGGGGGGGGGGGGGGTGTGTGTGCACAAACAACGGTCCTCGTACACTCGTAGATCAGTCCTCTTTTAGTAATTTTACACTACTTATAAAAATAATAATTTGTTTGGATGGTATAAATGAACACATGGATTTAAATTAAATGGAGGCAGATGTGTACAAGAGATAGAGAGCCAACGTGCATTTTGGACTTTTGAAAAAGAGACGATTGAGCTCATGTTAGATTTGTTGAATTAGGGTCAAAAGAATTATTGCCCAATCCATATGATTTGAAGCTCTAAATCTAAGATATGATCTCATTCTAGCTATAGCAGAGCTGGTTTTTTTATCATTCCTCATAGAGCCTAAATAAAATGTAGTTCATTATATTCCCTTCATTGGAAAGGACATGTACATATTCTCCAAGATACAAATTATATACACATAGAATGCCATCTCACTTTGGACGGGTTTTACTAATCAGAACCATTTATCTTCCGATCGAACAACTCCACATCCTTTCATATTCCCCGACCTTCATAGGAACCTTACTATTGAAATAAATTATGGAGATAAATTATGGCCGAAAGGATGTCACTTTTAGGATATATTCCTAGAGCTTGAGGCAAAAAATCTTAATTTTGTTCAGTTAGCTCGCACCTTAGCGACTAACAATATGATCACACTTCTGAATTTATAAGTGCATTTCTCGCATTCCCTATATATATCCTGCTCTGTTCTATCAAAGTCCTCTTTTCCGTTTTCCAAGCTTATGATAAGATATGTTCCATGACTGCTTGACCAGCACCGCACCCAGTACTACTGACCGGCCGGGTTTGTAATGCCGCAATTCCCTCCTTCTAGGTCCTGGCCTAGACTTCGATCCTATGCGGCACCACTGCAAACGGGTGGGTATTGAGGAATTGGATTCCTCCCAAAGTGAATTCATCTTGTGCATCTTGAATTTCTTTTATTTGAAGCATATGAAGAGTAAGAATCATTCTAGTAAGAAAAAAACACGGTTATCGGCGCGTGAGTCTTAAAAAGGAACCAGCACATATCCTAGACACGACATACGAACTACTCCCAACCTAAAAGACACCGAAGCAACGTAGTCCTGCCCAGCATCTTGAAGTTAACAGTGCAGAATTGTAATATGGGAAGAAGTATACATATATACGCCGTGTATTTTTGACTTGGATGCAAATATATGTAGATGATCCCTATTCCCGTTGCACCGAAAGAAAGAAGCAAAAGAATTATGTATGGGTTTAGTCAAGGCCAGAATCTGATGCATGGGAACCTCAAGCTCGGAGACTACTGGATGTTTCTTAACATTACCTCTCTTCCAAAGCTCGAAGAATAGTTTCAGAAAGAGACGGCGTGAGATACGAGTGAGATGATTAATATGTGTCCTGGCGGTTAATTATTACCAATAAATTAAAATGTGGGCATGGTAGGCTCATGCTGCACCTGCAGCTGAGGTGATGGCAAGAATGGATGGATATGCAAGATGCCACCTTTTCACATTTTTATACTCGAACAAAACCAAGAGTGATGTTCCTTTCTTATTAAGTGGAAGAATTTGTACCTTCTGATCTTGTTTGGAGTGGTTTTGATAGTGGAAATTCTGAAATCCATGTAAATATTATCAATTTTTTCCTAGCTAGGGTTAAAATGGCCTATGACGTGAAATCGGCACGAACTCTCTCCGCTGATCTAGCTAGCTTTCACACGATACAAACTTTATCTTTCTTAAAGAGTATTTGGCTTTTTCTTTTGTTCTTGAAGAATAGTTAGTCAGTTAGATGAGACATATATACACATCCCTGCAAAAAAATATGAACATATACATAGTATCATTACTTGATCACTGAGTAGTTATATTCGAGTGTGGAGTCTTTGCATGTATCACATTATTTTTGTTCCTTAGGCAAAAAGGTAAAAAGGGATCACGAATTTGTCCCTGCCTCTTCGAAGTCTCAGAGGGTGATGATAGTTTAAATTTAAACTAATTGGTCCCACAAATATAATCCTCGTCCAGGCAAAGCTAAAGGTATAGTTTAAATTAGCTTTTCAAATCGGGATGTTATTCCAGTTTCCATATACATCAACTAGAGTAGCTCAACAATGTAACATTGCGCTCTCTAGCTAGCTAAGGTGGTCACTTTCCATGATTCCTAATCAACGTCCTAAATATAGTTTTCACAGCATTCATCTTATTTTACCTTTTATTGGTATACATGTGTACGTGGGGATCACATCAAGGCTTGGCATGTCGGAAAACGATAGGTAACTGCAAAATTCTGTTTCTCCAGAAAACTAGAAATAAAATCGGTGATACTCTGGGCACGACCACAAAAAGGAAGTAGAATCACTCATGCTTTTATATCTTTCGGCTCTAGAGTTAGAGTGACCAGTGGCAGAACCAGAAACTCACTCGGGTACAATGTAGGGAAAGTGGCCAATTGTGCAATCTTCTTTTGGTTATTGGAAGAAAGAAAGCTTCAAGATAGCCACAAGTGGTGAATACTAAGAATCCTTGAATTCAGTGTGCTGATGGCTTTAGCAAAAGGTATTCCTCAGGTACCCTATGGGATCATCACAGGTGCAACAAACTTGGGAACAAACATCATTCTAACCTCGGGCCATGACAATGACAATATATTTTCAGTCAAATGGAAAATCGACAAAATCAAACCGTTGAGGTCATCCATACATGGCAAATCGACGAAATCGGGCGCTGTGGTGATCCTTAGATGACAAATTAAATGTATCATAAAAAAATTAACTAGCTTTCGAGGCACAAAAAAAAGAGGCTCGTTTTTATCTTGTTTATATAAGTGAATTTTCTGGACTGCTTTTGTGGTCGAATCAGAGAGGCTAGCTGGTTAGCTAGTACTCCGTATATAGCTAGGCACCAACATGCACTCGCACATAGTGTTCAGCCAGGTTGATTCGGAATTCCTTTAAGATAATGCGTGATAAGATCAGGATCAGCTCGACGTTTCACCACTTTGCATCGTTTGAACTATTGACCCATTTGTCGTGACATAGGAAACCAAGTATTAAGCGAAGTCTTTGCAATTATAATTTTATTTTTATTACTGTGCAATTTAAATGATGATGAGAAAATTTTAGCCAGTGGACAATTAGTGAAACCACAACGTATATCACATTTTCGAAAAGGTTAACAAGACCTAAGCGGATAAATGTGCATGTTAATCAGAGAAAATAGATTGTATACTAGTGTTTATATTGGTGGGCATGACTTAGCCTGAATTGTTATGGTTGTATGAAATCCACTTCTCTTAGTTTGCCAAATCATAAATCGTAGCATTGTATGGCAAAATTCCATCTGTCTCCAGGAACCAACATGTGGTTGAGTGCATAGGAGGGAGGGTGGTGATTTTAATTTTGGTATATATACGAATTATTAAAACAGTACCTCCGAGTCGCACACGAGGCGTCTCGAGGGCGATCCAATCTTGCAGTCCCTCGCCCTCCCTTCGTCGGTCCCCCCCTTCGCCGCCGCCAGGGATCACTGTTAGGCAAAGCTCGTGCAATGATGGCGGCGGCGAGGACTTTATCTCCCGTGGTGGCATCGGATTTCCCATCTACCGGTGCTCGTGGCTTCCCGGTGTCTTCGCTGTGTCATGTCAACG
This sequence comes from Poa pratensis, assembly GCA_947311845.1. Lineage (NCBI taxonomy): Eukaryota > Viridiplantae > Streptophyta > Magnoliopsida > Poales > Poaceae > Poa > Poa pratensis. The sequence continues at coordinate 106,999,958 of CAMZMU010000117.1, forward strand.
TCGACGGTGGGTGGCCACCAGTGCTGGCTTGGTGGTGGCGTTGAGGCCACGGCGGCCATTTTCTTTGGGCCAACGATTTTGTGCAGCTAGAATAACCACGACCATTGGTGGAGGGTGGTGGCTGCCGGCAGCTGCTGCTGCATGGCAGCGTGGAAGTCGTCAGTCAGTCAAGGGCGGCGGGTCTGGCCGCAATTTCCTCGCTGCAACGTCAACCGATGGTGGCACATGAGTTTGCCAATAGGGCGACAGCCCTGGTTCTTCGAGACAAGGGCTTCTATGGTCACAGGACAACGTGGCGGCTTCTCGAGGTGGTGATGGCATTTCCGAGGCTGGTGGGGGTATGGAACGCCCCCTCCAGATACATATCGGCTTCAATCCGGCTCGACAGGAGCTATGCACAGTGTATCTTCCAGAGGCGGGAAGCCTTGCCTGTCACTGGTAGGTGCTACGCACGATGTCTCATGAGGAGGCGTCAAGTCATGCCTGTTGTCAACAGATGATACACACGGTGACTCTGGTGGAGGTGTCAAGTCATGCTTCTTGTTGTTGAACTGAAGGTGGTGCGACAGTGACTGGAGACGAGGCGGTATAAGACATCCAGTCTTCCGTTATCTCCTCCAGCTGTATCTGTCGACCGAGGTGTCCGTAGCCAGACAAGTAATGATGATAGAGGCGGCTTCAATGACGAGCATGCACACTCCGGTAGAAACACAAGATCTCTTATCAGGCAATGTCGACGCACGCCTGCATCACCCCTTGCTGAAGGTGGTGGCTCAAAACTCGATTTTGGAAATGAAAACCCGAGATTGACTTATGGTTTTAATCGTGTTCATCGATGCATGCGTGGCGTTTCCTTCTTGAAAGCTTAGCCTAGGAATTGTGTAATTTTTCATTTATTTCAGTCTTTTATCATAGGGTTAGGGTTTGTCTCGCAAGGCATATTGGACCGGGTTATCTTTTCCAGGTCGACTCTGTTTGGCTCCTGAAAATTTTGAGTAATGAATAATGTATGGTTGTGTGCATCAGTCGATGCAGAGGCCGGGGTTATCCACCTTTTCGAGAGGAGGGAGGAGGGTGGTTGCACCCATGGTTTAATGAGGATCAAACCCCAGGTATGATGCCATGTGTGTCCTATTAAACTGAATTATGCTTTCGATGGGAGTTGATTCTACCATAGATGGCACGATGTGTGAGTAGTGACCTCGTTAATCTTTAAACTCCGAGACATCGGTCTTCAGGAGACGTGAGTGTGTGTGTGTGTCTATGTTATATCAGTGTATATGAAAATGATCTGTCTACAAACATAGGCCGTCCTAGCTAGTATTCTTACAAATGTGAACCTATGCATACAATGATAGTTCAAAACTCATAAGTCGGCATATTTGTTGACAGAGTGCGAGTATATTTTCAAAAATACTACTTGGACTGCATGGCCTAGCAAAGCAACCGTCCCAACTCACCGCCACATCCAGAAGAAAACAGGGCTCGATATGATAACAAACCCAACTTTTGCATGCCTATTATTTTCTGCCTTTGCGTGCGTAGAAGCTGCACAGAATTTGCCATGGAAATGCAAAAACATAATCTAGCTGATGTCAGATGAGACGGTTGAAGCATAACATCATTAATTTGGTCATATTTGCACCGTCATATGTCCTACCTGCTAATAAATAAAATTAGGAATATTTGTTTACATTCAGATTTTCTTACTCGATTTGTCCCACATCTATAGCTTTTGCATTTTTCTTTGTAGGGCTCTCGAGCGATAAGGAATGTTTGACATTGTTTTTTCAAATGCTCTAAAGAAGTAGGTTTAGTGGTGCGTGCGTGGGGTTGCCCTACTACTAATGTGTCCCTTGCGAGTTGTGATGACCAACACTTTCCTGGTAGGCACTCTTGGGCAAGTACAAACACAATGATGCATATAATTTTCTGTTAACAAGATACCAACTTGGAGCTAGATATGATTATTTTCCAAGTGCATGCTTGTACTAACTACCCTATGTTATTACAATAATTAAGGCTAGATGTCTTTCGAGCTTTTGAACCATCCTAATTAATACATCCTAATATAAAACAGACTCTGGTTATCTCTAAAACCGCTCTGATTAGTGATCTCCAGTGGACTAAGCTAGGTCATTATAGTATGCATAAGCAAGACCAAAAGGATGAGACAAATTCTAGTGTCACCCTCAAATAGAAAATACAAAGGATGAACATAGGGAATTCCTTTTGACCGTTGCTTTTAAACGGCCTGCAGGGACCATGCACGAAGTGGCCGACGTCCTATTTTATTAAAGAGCTTATAATGGAAAAGTATATATGGCTTTGTATTCCGTATATCATGTCCTTGGATCATATACTTACAATTGCTTTCCATTTGGGTGGTCCTCAAATGTCGAGAGTATATTAAACCAATACAAAATGTGTCCTCCTCAGCTTAGCAATTATGGCATCTAACTTAGAAGAAACATAGGGGTCATGGTTTATTTGTCCAAAGCTTCTCTGGATAAAAAAAATCAAGGCTAACTTGTAGTTTAAAATGCCATAGCAGCCATGGATCCAAAGTTCCTTTTGGAATGTTTTCACGGGTATAGTGTATGTAATTCAGGATGTAGCACCATGGTTAATATCACTATATATTGAAAAGTAAATGTAGAAACAACGTCGAGTGCCATGAGTACAACTGCCAAAGACAACATAAGTAGGACATAGAAAGATGGTTAGCTTAATTATACCTTAGCTTGTTAAGGGAGCTTCTGTTTTTTTGTCCCTTCCAACTACTGTTGACGTCAGCTATTTTTCTAGCATGCATAAATCAAGCTTTCGGGCAATGACTCAAACGAAAACGTATTTAATATGATTGGATAAGTAGTGGGGTAACTAATGATTGGATCACTGTTGCATGAAAACGAAATATGCAATTCATGGAAACCGTTTCACAACTGGCGCTAGTCATCACAAATATCATCACCATACTTTTTGACATAAAGCGAACGGAAACATAAGGGAAAACAAGACACCACACCCAATTAGTGGTTGTGCTACATACATAGTTTTAAAGCAAATGATAATACCATGGACTGGCTTTGGCTGATCTAGGTCCTAATTAGTCTAATCTTAAAAATAGTAGCACTTACCTAACAACTTCCCTTATATACAAACTTTGTAAGTATATAGTGGAAAAGCACTGGGGCCCAATTAATACAGGTTCAATGGCTTATAACAACAGATGCAACTTATTTTTAGTTCATTCTTACTATAATTCGGTGGTGCACTATGAAATGGAACATTTGTCCACAAAGAAAGTTTTGCAAGTTGTAATGTTGACATAACCTTTAATGATTGTAACATTATCGTTGCTCAGTTGGTTCTTTCCATCTTATATCTCTTCGGTCTTCTCTTTTCGTACACCATGCTAATGGTTTGACCCTCCCTATTATGGAGTACAGTTGGGGTTTATTCCTCACAAAAAAGTTTGACTTTATTCATCAAAAAGGGTTTGACTTTTTAAATCAAAGAAAGTTTAAATTTAAAATTGCAAAATAAGTTTGACTTTCTCAACATCATGTTTATAATCAATAAATCACAAAAATTGTATAGCTTATTGCTACACTAAAATTATTATTAATGATCGTTCTCATTTATCAGATGTGTCCAAGGCTCCAACCAACTGGTCATGGCTAGCTAGTGTCGACCCATAGATTTTATCTGGTAAAAATGAATGCAAAGAAAGGGATTACTGCTTAATTATCTCTTTCAAACTGTTGAAATTGTGGATTAACATATTTATGATCTATGGTGCTAGCAAATTGATAAATTAGTCGAATTATTTTGGTAGGTGCATACCAATGTAATTCAGTCGACGACGTGTTGCAGTTTGCACTTTGATGTGTTGCGACTACGAAAAATGCTCCTAAATCGGTAGAGCTAATTAAGTATGAAGTGAGTCAGCTCCCAGTGAATCTTGGTTACACCATGTCTTGATTCAGTAATAACTCGACTAGATTCGAATTGTTTCAAAGAACCCAAAAATCAAGAGAGTGGATTTTTGGATGACGCTTGATTAATTGCTAAAACGTCCAACATATGCATCAAGATGATACAAATAAACCCGACCTCTTTAAAACATGTCATACAGAGATATCGAGAATACACACTCATATTATAATATGTATAAATAAACAAGAAAATACATGAAAAACAAATGGCAAGCCATACGAGCTACGTCACATGACAGCAAGTTTTAGCTTCAACCTCCTTCGTTGGTAACACCTGACTGTGAGAAAGGCTTTCTAAGGAACGCCTCTAAGAAGGAGATGGCATGCATGCGCTGCCAATGACGTATCCGCTCGAGGAAACTCGAGGGAATGCCTTGAACATAGAAACCCCAGAACATCAAAGCCCTCTGGTGCTGCCTCCTCTATACTTGGTGAGCCAATATAGCACCTAGCCTGTAGGACGGTCAACAAGAGACATGCCTGCTCAGGAGCCAAGATGCCGCCACATGAGCCAGCCCTAGCAGTGATGCTGAACTTACAGCCAGCTTAATTTGACATGTTAATTATTTTAGTACGTTGACCTTATGAAGCGCTACCACTGAACTACTTACCGTTACAATGCTGACCACAGGTACGGAGGGTTTGACTTTGATAAAGTCAATGAAGAAAATACAAAATATATGCTATCTGTAAGCCTGTATGCATGCATGCGAGACTGGAGTTGACTTTGAGGAATATTATAAATTGTGCAACACACCCTGACCTGATTGCCTTGACCTTTACATGTATGCATGCAGGCACCGGACTCTCCCAACTAATCTCAATCATGCATGAGAATGCTTCCATCACCAACGAGAAGCAGACTTGGAAAATGACAACCAAAACTGATGATGCAGCTAACTCCTAAGCCTATAGAAGAACAATAATGATATATAATTAGATGGATGTCAGTTACAGCACTGAGCCACTGGCTTTCAATTATAGAACTCGCCACTACGCACGCCCAAATGCATGCTAGCCCACGAATCTTCGCGGTGGAGTTTATTTTAGTGGCGACTAATTCTCGGTTGATTGAGAATTAGCTCAGGTGCAACCTATCTGTAACTCTTAATCAACACAAATCACAACGCAAACTTCAAAACCATGAATATTTTCTAAACTGCAACATACTTGCGACTGAAAAATCCATTTCCATCCTACTTGCGACTTACAGGAAGCACAAATCACTATGCAAATCTAACGGCTCTTGAGTTGACTGGGCTCTAACTTGCAACGATAATAATGGAAAGAATCATTCAGAAAAAATGGAAAGAGTCACTCTCGGCCTGTGCACTCCGAAATGCAGGTGATTGGCCGAGGAAAGTGATTCGGTTAAGATTAACAGCTGCAAGTGCGGCCGCAAGTGAGACTGATATTCTCGGTAGCACACCTCGGTCAGTGGATAGTGAGAAAATTAAGCTCAGATAACGATAGAAATAATTCGGCAAGAAATCGTTTCTTGTCATGAACTCAATACTTTTAACAACAATATCTCTCTCTATATTACAGCAAGAGCCTGTTACATCGGTTAATTCTTGGGGCAAAAACCTCAAAACTCGCGAGTTACACGCTGAACCTCGATCACGTTATCTAAAAACAATTCAAAAAAAAGGTGAAAAATGGAGCAGAGTCGATCAGCCTGTGTATAAACAAGCTCACTCTCTCCATCGTCGCTGCGAGTCATCGAGAGTTTGACCGTAGGCGTGCGTAGTACTTCATTACTACTAGCTTGTTGAGCTCATGATCGAGCTCGGAGCTGGCCATCAGTGGCGATCGGGCGGCGCCTGAGTGGCAGCTTGTTCACGAAGCGTTCGGGCGGGTTGTTGACTTGTGTTCGTATGTGCGTATGCAGGACGTGTGTTTGTGTTTGTATTAGACGACGGCGGTGGCCGGCGTGGCGGCGCGAAGACGGAGGCATTGCCGGCAGCGGAGGCAAATACGGAGGCCTTGCCGGCGGCGGCGACCATTCTGCATTCCTGGTCCTCGTTCAGGAACGACCGTACGGCGTCGATGCAGGGCGCGGCGACGAGCCGCTGCCACGCCTCGTCGGCGGCGGCTCCGCGCTTGAGGAATACCTCCGTGGCATCCACGCGGCGGACGCGCCACATGCGCGCCAGCCGCTGGATCTTGCCGCGCTGGCGGCACGCGAGCCCCAACGTGTTGGCCTTGATCTCGTCGATGGCCGCGGCGAGCAACCGCTCCCGCTCGTGCTCGTCGGAGCGCGAGCGGAGGTAGCTGTCGAGCTCGGGGGCGCCGATGGCGCGCCATAGGCCCCTGGAGTAGTCGGTGCGGCGCCGGTCGAAGGCGGCGGCGACCTCGTCGACAAGGCCGCGGCGGCACATGTCGTCGACACGGCGGGCCACGAAGTCCCGCAGGACGGGGAGTTGCACGTCCACCCAGAGGAAGCAGCAGTCGTACCGCTCCCGGAACGCGCGCCGGTCACCCTCCACGAGCTCCTCGACATAGGAGTTAGACCCGCCCGCGACGACGGGGACGCGGCCACGCGCCGCGGCGCCCGCCGCCGCGCGCGCTGCCTCGCGGCGGAAGTCTGCGGCGTCGAAGTCCTCGTCGGGGCAACCCACGACGCCCAGCAGGTGGTGCGGGACGCCCGCGCACTCGGCGGGGGTGACCTTGTTGGTGGCCACGTCCAGGCCGGCGTACAGCTGCATCTTATCGGAATTGATGACCTCGCCGCCGAAGCGCAGCGCGAGGTCGATGGCGAGGCGGGACTTGCCGGTGCCCGTCGCGCCCAGGACAACCACTGCCTTGTGCTTCGGTGCCGCGTGCCTGATCACGAGCGGTGGGGGCGGGGGCCGGAGCGTGTCGGCGCGGTCGGGCAGCGCGATCTTGGGCGGTGGCATCGTCAGCGACAGCCTCGAGAAGGACAGGGCCGGCGGCGGCGCCATGGAGAGCGGCAAGGTTGGATAATGCTTAAGCTTGATCGCTGGGTGCACAGGACGGCGGCCGGCGATCGCGGGGTGGGAGAGTGTTCTTGGAATGTTGTCGCTTGCTCTGCTCTGCTGCGGTGCGTGGCAATGGTGTGTAGGAAGGAGCAGGGCAGATGGCGTATTTATAGGGTGCTTAGGGAGCTGCTAAGCCTGGGTGAGGTGAGGTGGAGGTTAATCGGAGGTGAAATTGAGAGGATTAGTTTAAGCCGGAAGGAGTCGTGGACTTTGCCCGCTGAATGTGGCGACGAGTGGGCGTAGTGGCTGCGGGAATCCACGACAAAAAACTCAGGCTATGGTGGCAGCACAGAGCTGACATGAGACTCACCTGGAGCTTCATGTCCATGGTGATTTGTCCTGACTCTACTCACTGCTCTATCGCCGCCGTTCTTTTAGCGGAGTTTTGACACTGGTGATGTTATCATGGTGGTCTTGCCAGGACGGTCAAGTCACACTTGCCGTCGAAACGAAATCTCATCTTACAAAGACAATCATACACAAGGCAAACTTAGAGTTTGATTCTTAGCAGTAGTAGTAGGCAGCTCCACTGATTATTTATGATAATCTAACTTTTTCTAGCAAAGAAATTCCATTTGCCTAACCCATTTTTTTCTGATTGTGCGTCTAATTTTCATGGATAAACCAAAATAAGCTAAGCATAACACAAATCAGCAAACGGAGATACTGATTGAGAAAAACCGTTCAAGTAATGACTTGGGGCTCTAGGTGCGGTGGAGGATCCAGGTTTTGGGTCCATGATGGACCAATACTGAACCTTTTATATGTTTCTTTTACTAAATTGAACTTTTCTATTTTATGTTATGGAAAATCTTCCCAAACCGCTAACTGCAAGGCAGCAAAATATATTCAGTTTTCCTATTTGAAGAACGTTCAGTAGTTAGCCTCACGCGCGAAGGCACTCCTTAGATCGACAGCGAAGCGCCCAGATCCTGCGATTCAGGATTAGTTCTCTCTCGCCGTGATCCCATCCGAATAGCCATGCTGACAGTTGGTAAAAGGGAGAATTTTGTCTTCTCACACTAGTTTTTGCCTATTTTGCTTTTGCCACTCTAAATTTTAACATGTCGCTTTTGCCCTGTCAGTTTCTAGTAATACATCATTTTTGCCCTTCATGGGACAAAAACAAAAAAAATGGTGAAATTTTGTTTTGCTTTTGACCCTACTACTATTGTTTTGGTTTTGGTTTTGCCCTTCAAAATTAGTGGAGCAAAAGCAAAATGGGAAAAAATAAGTGTAGCAAAAGCAAATTTTTCCCTTGGTAAAAATAGAGCAGCCACTAGGATTCGAACCAGGTAGACCACAAGGACGTTGCTCACTTGGTGATGTTAAAAAGAGATCTATGTTCAAGAGTGTGACATCACATCATGGATGAGGCACGATCTGACATGTTGGAGAATGCATTTGAGTTCATCATGGGCATACTTGTGATTCGTGAAGCCTAGCTAATCCTGTAATATGGCAGATTGACTGAAACATGTCGTGATCAGAGAAAATACCGGTTTGGCAATAAAGGTAATTTATCATGTGATTGACATTGAGCTCGACCAAACGGGATTATGTGGTAGCGTCAAACTTATATGTTGCTTTGATGATAATTGGGGACGCTAGCGATAACTTATGTGTAAACAACATGTTAAGTTATGTACCACGTGCCTGATAACTTATGTCCCACATCCTGATAACGGCGTGAAAACTGATTTTGAATCGTGTCGATGGTTTGTGATATAAAATATTTTAATTTTTTGAAATGGGAAAAATCTAGGATGGCGAGCTTTTTATTCTCTAGTGCACTTGGAAAGAAAATTTTGGGGACCTTTTTATGCCCGATAACTTATATGTAAACAGCATGGATGTGCCACCGCCTAATGACACAAAAAAAGACGTTGAAACATACCAACATGATTACATGAACGTAGTAACCATGGTGTCAAATAGAAAGTTATCACGCGGTGATGATGTAGTTACCATGGTGTCGAGTAAATAGTTATCAACTTGGTACCGATGCAGTTACCAAATGTGTCGAATGAATAGCTACCAACATGTCGTTGGTGTACTTAGAAGGTGTATCAACTAAAAGTTACCAGCATCGCGTTGATATAGTTACCAATGTTTTAGGTAAAAAGTTACCAGGGTGTTAAGTGAAAAGTTACCAACATGTTGCTTGTGTTACCACTTACCAGGTGTCGATTGAAAAGCTACCACATGGTCGGTGATAATGTAGTTATCAGGGTGATGAATGAAAAGTTACCACATGGTGATGATGTAATTATCAGAGTTGCGAGTGAAAAGTTATCACCATGATAATGATGTTGTTATCATAGTGTCGAGTGAAAAGTTACTAATGTGGTGGTGATGTAGTTATCAATGTGGTAGCATACCAGTAAAAACGTTATTGAAGTCAGTAACATAGTCTAAATATTATGGCAACTCGCACAATACCGGAGTGATAACTTATGAGAAAAAAAAGTCAAAATGTTCTAAATAACATACCTTTGACCTAAGTAAGTATTGACGATTAGCTTGGTAACTTACATACTGGGGGTTGGTAACTTTTGACCCCAAAAAATTTGTCGAAACATATCAATATGGGGTCAGGTTTCGAAATTCTCGACGCGATGATTTAGAGGTGAAAACGAATTTTGAATTAGATTTAACGTTTGAGAGATAAAACATTTTGAATTTTAGAAAAAGAAATGAATCTGCATGACATCACCAATTTTGTCCTATTCATGTTTGACGGGTCTTTACCTAATGCTAATCTACTTACGGACATGGCTAGCAAAATGTCAAAACCTCAGCCATTATGATAGGTCCATTAAACAACTCTTTTTTAATACAAATTTGCTTGAAAGGTCCGGGAAATTGTAAAAGTGGTTTCTATTGTACCCATTGCAGAGTTTGACCAAATTTTTGAGAGGGCGAGAGATAGAATACGAATATTGGGAGGTACTATTTTTTACCATCAAGACCTTCTCCAAAAAAAATCATCAGAAACTAGCACAAAGTGGGGGGGCGGTGGCCCCCCTACCTCTACTAAGCTCCGCCAGTGGTGATGTGGTTTTCTCCATGAGGGAAGGACGTCGAATGTAGAAGCACGTACGCACCAATGCTTGACGTGACCGTTGCGAACACGTTCAGTGTGCAGGGGCCGCCGAACGCTTGTCTATGCAGACATGGCTGCAAACAACATTTCGAGTGGGGCAGTTGCTAGGTGGATGTCCTTCGGCCCGATAAGCCCGCGCCCAGCCGTTGTCGTCTTTCGTCAAGCGCACTCAACCACATGACACTTAAAAAAAATCAGTTTTGCTAATCACAAGAGTCATATATTTTATTCCGTTTAGTGAAAAATGATCTTAGAATTTTGTAGACAGATGCAAAAGAACTCGAGTGTACAATACTCACGCTTAAATGAAAATCGTTAACTTTGACTGGACTTTCGAAGTGTTTGAGGCAGTATGGTAGTAAGAGCAACCCTAACATATCTCGTAAAAACGATTTGTTGGGTACCGCTGGAACAGATCCCGCGAAATCGTACTGTAAAATAATTCTGCGCGTCGAATCTGCAAAAAAACTGGTACTGAAATCTCCAGCGGAACAGGGACAATTTTTTTAGGAAAACCCATCATAATACTTTATTAATGAGGAATGATAGTTACATCATTTGCAATTACAGCCTGAACACAAGTAAGAGGGTCGTCATGCCACACCCCGATCTATCTCGAAAAGGCAGTTGTGGATTGAAAGTTCCCACCTGCCAACGCATTTGCGGGTTACCGCACAACTGCATCCTCGGAAAAAAAAATCGATAGAAACCATTTTACGGGATCTGGTTGGACTTTTTTTTTGTGGGATCTGTCACAGTTGTCTACTAGCTACAGTATCGCCTAGCGTTGAAGATGGCAGAAACATGACAAGCAACAACATCTACTCCCTCCATTCCACAATATAAGATCTTTTAGGTGTTACACATGTTGACTAGACGTATACTAAAATGGATGAACATACACATGAAATGTGTCTAGATACATTTGTTTACATGTGAATGTGGACAAATGCTAAAACATCTTATATTTACTTCCTCTGTTCTAAATTAGATGACTTACATTTGTTTACATGCGGATGTATCTAGATGTTAACAAATCTAAATTCATCCGTATGTAGACAAATGGAAGTTATCTATTTTGGAACTGAGGAAGTAGAAACTAGAAACGGAGAGTAGTTTAGAAACAAACAGGAGACGACTAGCACGTAATGAGTCGAAGAATAAATACGCACGGGGGCACTTTTTATTGGGAAAAGCCTTCTAGTCCCCCGGGGGATCTTGGCGCTCGCATCCCCCGCCTCCTCGTGACGCCGCGTGTCCTTTGACCGCTGACCGCTGGCCCACCTCATCTCTTCCCCCGACCAACCCATCCCGCAGACCCGCACCTTATCTCTTCAATTTCTCATCTCTCTCCCCGTGAAGTCCGGGTACGCGCCGCCACTGTCCAAACGTCGCCGCTGCCCTGGCTACGCGCCGACGCCGCCCTCCACTCTCTCAACGCCGGCGCCTCTCCTCTCTCGCCCAATGGACCCGCCGCGGAGATGCTGCTATAGAGGCGGCGCAGCTTCCGCCATGGCGCCGCTCAGCACGCGGTCTTCGCCGCCACCGTCGAGGCTGACCACCACAACCCGCCGCCTCCGCCAAGGAGGTCCGCCATCGTGTTCCACGCCTTCCTCTTCCTGCTCGCGCCACCCCATCGCGCCACCGCTTCCAGGGAAGGATCCCCTGCACGCCGCCGCCGCCAGGACGGCTCCCCTACCTCACGGTGCTGACGCTCGGGACGCTCGCCAAGGTGCTCCCCGCCGACGACAACCTCACGCTCGACGCGGGCGAGGCGACCTCCGCGACGTGCTCTTGTTCCTCTACATCCATTCCTACAAGCGCCATCAACGGAGGTGCCGAATGCTGGGAGCATCTCCTCGGTGCCCCGCTGCGTGCGGTCAGCGAGGAAGGAGCACTTCGTCATCCATGTCCAGCAAGGGGAGGTCGTGGCGCGACGGTGTTGTGAAGCTAGGTTGTCGGTACTGCGACAACAGGTCGATGTTGCTGCGAGCGGCGGCCGCTGGTGCTACCATCCGTCACCGGCAATGCTACCTTCCGTCATCGGAGATTCAAGCCGTCGCCAATGCTACGAGCAGCGGCCGGAGATGCTACCGGTGGCTGTCGGCGATGCTACCAGTGGAGGCCAGCAATGCTACCCACGGTGCTCAGCGTTGCTACATGGGGCGTGCGGCGGAGCTACAAAGGCACGCCGGTGGTGCTACATGTGTCATGCGGTGGTGCTACGTTGGGCGTACGGCGGCTCTACGAGTGAGAACGCCGGTGCTACCAAGCCATCCCATCTGCTACGAGGAGGTGTGCAGCGGTGCTGCCATCTGGAAGGGGGCAGTGGTGCTGCAACGAGGGGCGGTGGTGCTGCCATCTAGGATGGCGGTGCTGCCAACCGGATGCGACGCGGTTGTCGGCGGTGTTGTCGGCCGTCGCCTCAATTTTTCTCCTACAACTGTCTGTATTTTTGCGCCATATGTTATGTGAATTTGCATTAGACGAAGAATTGTTTTGCTACCATTTTGTTCTGTTTTGCATCATAAGTCTCATCGGACTGCGAATCCAGTCGTGTGCTACAATGCCAAAACGACAGTGCTACGAGTAGCGACGCCACGGGTGCTGCAAAGCATTGCTTCAACGTTGCACGTGAAGAGCGGAAGTGCTATCGTAGGGCAATGACGGTGCTACCTTCGGCCAACGGCAGTGCTAGCAGTGCTACATAAGGACGACAGTGGTGCTATCTATGACACATGGTGATGCTACCATGGGGGGAGCCAAGATTGAGTTTTGCTACATCATCTTTTCTTTTTTGCTACATAAATGTATTGGAAATGCTGCAAATATTTTGTTGTGCTTTTGCCCATTACGAAAAAAGTTGTTGAAATGATGGAATTTTGCTACATACTCTTTTCTTTTTTGCTACATAAACGTTTCGGAAATGCTGCAAATGTTTTGTTATGCTTTTTAGGCATAACGAAAAAAGTTGTTGAAATGATGCTACACTACCAAAAAAATTGCTACGTACGAAAAAAAATTTGCTCCCTAGAAGCAATTTTGTGGCATTTGAGAGGAAATTGAAAATTTATTACAATATTACAAAATTCTTATTACAAACGAACCGTTTTTGCAAATGTTTTGATGTGGTGCAAATGCTTAAAAGCTTTGTAGCAAAAAACTTCCCTTATGATGCAAATCCGTAGAACAATTTTAGCAAGTTTTTTGTTTATATGATGCTACTTCAAGAGGTGCAAAATCATTCAAAATTTTGTTTCAAAATTCTTCTTCGTTGCAAATCTACATAAAGATTATAGCACTGATTTCTAGGGCTTTCAATTCATGGCGGCAATGCTACCGATGGCTCACGGCGTTGCTACCGACGGTGCATGGCATTGCTACCGACAGTACGCGATGATGCTACCAATGGCGCGCGCCGTTGCTACTGAAGAGCCGACTTAATTTCCCTATTGATGCAAATCTGTAGAACAATTGCAGCAATTTTTTGTTTTATACGATGCTACTTAATTTCAAGAGTTACAAAATCTTTCAAAATTTTGTTGCAAAAATCTTCTCCTTCTGTTGCAAATCCACGTCAAGATTGTAGCATAAATTTCTAAGGCCTTCAATTCATGGCGACAATGCTACCGACGGACCGTGACGTTGCTACCGACAACGCATTTAGTGCTACCGATGAGCCGACGATGCTACCGGCGCGCGGTGTTGCTACAGACGGCATGCGACAATGCTACCGATGGCGCGCGACGTTGGGCGCATGGTATTGCTACCGACGAGCTGACGATGCTATCGGCGTGGGGCGGTGTTGTTACCGATGGCACGCGGCGATGCTACCGATGGCAAACCGTTGATACTGAAGAGGCGACGATGCTACGACGGTATCCGACAATGCTACGAGCGGATGCTACCGACTTCTCGCGACGTTGCTACCGACGAGCCGGCGATGCTACTGACGGCGCATCACATTGCTACCGATGAGCCGGCGATGCTACCGTGGGCGCGACGCTGCTACCGACGACGCGTGTTTTGCTCCGCAAAAAATCTACAATGGTGCAAGCTGGCGATGCCTCGCCGGAGCTCTGGAGGAAGATGATACCACAGACCATCAACGTTGCTGCAAATAAAAAAAAATCTCCATATAAGCATTTGCTACGAGCAGCACAAAAGATTTGCCACGAATGAAACTTTTTGTTGTGTGGCGAATTTTGTGGGATTTGAGAGCAAATTGGACTTTTGCTACAATAGTATAAAATTATTATTACGAACGAACCGTTTTTCTTCATAGAAGCATTTGCAGATTTCGGTGAAAATTGGACATTTTGCTACAATAGCACAAAATTCTTATTACGCGTGAACCTTTTTTGCTTCATAGAAATAAAAGCGGGATTGAAAGAATATTGGGATCAGAAAGGGGTCACGTGTCAGCAATTTTGCTACAATAGCAAAAAAAATGCTACCATTGGATTTTTTTTGCTACAACTGTTTTACTGTTTCATAAGTTTCATCGGAGGACCTTGTGGAACATTTTGTTGCTACGATGTTAATTAACAATTTTTTTGCTTACGTGGTTCTGCTACAATCATACAAAGTTTTTGCTAGGCGAGATTTCCGACAAGGTCGATTTTTGTTACAATAGTATAATTTTTTGGTACAACGTCGTCTATGCCTTGTGTCTTTTTCTATTTTTCTATTTTGTGATCGAACTGTTTTTGCTACAAGACAAAAAAAAATGCTATTGTGAGGATGCTCTTTTCTAATCTCTTTCCTGTACGTGGTACAACCAATCTCTCTCTCTATTCATTTTCTGGTAACGAGTAACGACCCAATCAGCTGGGCAAGCGAGGGTTGGTGCGACGCGCGCCGGAGAATCTGGCCACGCGCGACCCATGTCTGCGAGCACCTACACGTGAAAGCGACGTTTTTGTCTTTTTCTGTATGTGACGCGGGCCAAGACGGATCCAATGGCCACGGGTGATTAATCGGACGGCTCTCCACCCGGGGATCGGCGCGCGGGATCCCCGGACGCCTAGTACTATCCTTTTTAGGGCGTGTTTGGGACGGCTCCACTCCACCGATCCAGGGGTGGAGCTGGTGAAGCTGCCCCAAACGGGCTAGCTTCGCTTGGCAGATGGAGTGGAGCAAACCTCGCGCTAGTGCATTTTTCCGGAGCGAGGGAAGAGGTGCTTCAGCAGCTTCACTTCAGAATTTTTGGCAGAAATTTACCCACCATGCCACTCATTAGTCATCTCAGCCGAATCGTTTTTCTCTATTTTCTCTCCACACCCCCGATCCTTTCTCTTCCCCATGGCAGGCAAGTACGGCTCGCCGCCGCCACCCTCTCCGGTGCAACCCCTCCCCGCTAGAGCCGCTCAGGCAACCACCGAGGCTTTCTATCCGTCCCGAATTTTCACCTCCATGCTTTTCTTCCTCCCCCGGTCCCTACTTCGCATATGGAGTTCTAACTGCCGCCGGAAAAAACTGCTGCCGCCGCCGCCGTTCCACTCCTGGACTTCTAACTGCCGCCGGAAAAAACTCCCGGCGAACTGCTGCGCTCTTTTTCCTGTCTCCCCCGTCGTCCGCCGTTCTACTCTCCCCACCCCCGGGCCCTCCGCCTTTACCCCTCTACCCACCTGCCCCTCCGTGCTTGACTCCCGTGGTATACAGCACTCGACAGATTGGTGAAGACGACGTGGGGAGCTGCAAATCGAGCTCACATACTTTCATGGTGGCCGTCAAGATCTCCCAGGCTTCATGGTGGCGCTATAATCTTAGTTCGTTTGATCCTCAGATTATCTCATCTCTATGTTTGTATCATATAAAATTGATGATGTGGTGGTGTGTTACCGTAAGAGAAATTGATGATGTTCGTGTTCTTGTGAATGATTCTTGCATTTTCCTTGTGCGTGTTGGTGAAATCCTGGTTGGGTTGTTCATCTATGGTGTCTGTGTACATTATTTATCTCACGATTCAGATCTGAGTTGCCAGTTGATGAAAGGCATTGCTCATCTTCTCCATGCATCAGCACAACGATTTATCCGTACTAGAAATATTTGGTCAGAAGTTCAGATGTTTCAGTTACCTGCTGGCGTTCATGTCAACGAGACAACAGCGTCCGAAGTCTGAAAAATAGACATGCGCGTTTTTGTATTCTACAGTAACCCATTAATAAACTGGAGCTGAGTTAATAATTGTCCCAAACAGTTTTTTGTTGCTCTAGAGCTGAGAAGTGGAGTGGAGTTTGGCGGTGAAGTGAAGCTGGATGGAGTGGAGCCCTCCCAAACATAGCCTTATTGTGAAGCACTCACTAGCACTGCCGAAGTGCGGGGCTAATCTATCCGGCTCACGACGGCGGGAGACCCGGGCGATGATCTGATCTGATGGATCGACGCGGCGAGCGGGTTGACGCGACGGCCAGCCCATGGGGCGGCGACAGGGGCCATACGGCGATGCGATCCCACGTGCGCGACGCGGCTGCTTTCGCTTGGATTCCACCACCGGGGCCGAGGGAATCGCGACCTCTCCCCGTCGGCCGGTCCTTCCGGCGTCCCCATGTACGGCGGCGTGTCCGCTTTCGCGTCAACATCGATCGATGGTGGAGGGGCTAGTACTCTAGTCTCTAGGCGACTAGGCCACCTGCTGCTGCTGATGAAAACGATCGACGTCACCCCGGTGGTGGACGGAGGTAGTACTAGCAGTGATGGTGGCCGGAGCTGAGCAATGATTAGAGCACGACGACGGGACCAATCGGAGAGCGACAGAAGGAGCCAGGATGAGGACGACGGCGCCGGTACAGCGGTTGCATCCCGGAGCGGGCGTGTGGCGGCCCCGAGCGACGGCGACTCCCCTCGTGCTCGCGCCAGGTTGGCCAGATGGGATGGATCCGCCGCACTTGCGTCAGTGGCCTCCGCATATATCCGGAAGCTATGCAGCAACTTGGTGGGTGATGATAGCTTCCATCCATGTTATCCAGAAGCTCACTCACATCACATGGTCATCAAGCAGATAGAGGCATAGAGCAGTGCAGATGACGGATTACTACTGGAGTACTAGGATCCAAATTCCAGAGGGCAGGACCACCTGAAACATTAGTTTCCTTGTTACTAACATCCACTCCGGTTGAACAGTGAAGTGGCCAAACAATCTATGAGATATAATATCCGAGACCCACGCCCAGAAGATCTTAGTCAAACACCGGCCGGATGGAATACATACAGGGGACCGAGGTTGACACATGCACACCTTGCTGAACAGATTTGTCATCAGAAAACTCGCGGACAGGGTTATATCACTGGACAAGGGGAGCTATGAAGCAACTTGGTAGGTTACAGTCGACGTGGTCAGTTTCCATCCATAATGAAGTTTCCCTGTTAACATCCCCTTCGGTTGACCACACTGATATATCGGATCATGGAACTTCTGAGGAAAGTCGGAGCAGATGTTGTGCGGCCGAGAAGATCTCAGGACTGAGAAAAGACAACAGTTAAGTTGTGCTAAGAAGGAAATGGAGTACATATAGTCATTCCGGGTTCAGTTTAGGACAATATCTGCACCTAGAAGATCTTAGTCGTCGGAACGGGCAGAGAAATGGATGGAATATAGGGGACACCTTGTTGAACAGAACGGGCAGAGAAATGAAATGGAGGTCAGGATGCCACGGAATTTAAAACATAAATACAGTTTGCGAGTCTTTTAAAAAGACAACAGGCAAGTTGTGCTAAGAAGGATTATATTTGTTCCGGGTTCAGTTTACCCACGATGCTCCATCATACCATGACCTCAAACATAACGTGATTTTGTTTCTCTTAACGCTAGATGTTTTCGGACAAATTGCTAGACCTCCATCAAGCGTTCAAACACCAAGGGTCTGGAAGCAAAGCTGAACAAGCTTAGTACACGTAAAATCAGGCCAGCAGAACAAGACTCGGGGTTCTGGACGATATTTTGTCCATTTAGTACTGCTTACTGCCGGAGGAACACGATGGTTAGGACTAAATTTAGCGATCTCTGGCAACTACCAAAAAACGTTGGACAAGACTGGTCCCAGATTGCAGACAGCTCCCGATCAGTATGTCAAGGCAGCAAGCCTGCGAGGTGGAGTCCTAGACCGTGAACGTGCCGGCCTGTGAGGAAGAAAACACTGTCAGCAGACTGAGGAGACCAAATGTTTCACAAGGCAAGAGAGCAGCATCAACAACAACAATAGAACTTGAGAAAGTTGCGAATCTACAGCACACATGGACATGGCATCTAGGGGAGGTAGAAGCATTGCGTTGTCTACAGTTCTGATCAGGCAATGCTTACACTTGGGATCAACAGGATGCCTCACGAAATAGACAAGAGTTTTCACAGTATTTTTTGTTTCTTTTACCATACAATTTAGCATAGGTTCATCACTGAAACAATTGTCATCATTTGCCGTCAACTCATAACCATGAGCCCATGAGTGGGCAAAGAGCATGTCTCACACAAAGGTAAATTTACAGTTGGAAAAGGAAAATCAGCAATGCTGCATCACTAAATATTTCACAAATGCTGAACCTTCTCCAGGAAAGATTATTTAACTATGTAATCATATTTCAGGTTATCAGGTTGAACAGAAATTAGTCCTATTTTAAGCCAAATGGCACATTTCTGGATGCACTACTAATGTAAATAACCAATACAAACTAGATTAGGGAAAATTATCTAGTAAATGAAAAACGATTGATCTTGCTTGCAAGAATTTTGGGACAGGACAATGGCAAGGATAAACATTGCAACATAAATCAATTATATTATTCTAGAATGCAAAATTGCAAATACAAGACACAACAACAAGATATTATCAGTAACAGGCCTGTGGACCAAATGAAGTACCATGTGGAATTGACACAAAAGTTCACCAAGCATTTTTTTAAAGCATAGTTGATTCGCACCTCGTACTCACGACCTTCTGGATAGGACCTCTGTTGAATGCCCAATCAATATAGATAGTCTTTGTTAACAGCTGCTTCCCATCCATTGCTCTGATTGCAGTTTGCGCTTCCTCAAAACTTTCATATTCAACCAATGCATATCCCTGTCGAGCATAAAAACAGAGATATGAACAGAAATCAGAGTTTCTTCATAAACAGAGGCATATTTAGCGTAATCTCCATTCCGAAAATGCAGTCAGTAAACATTTTTTTTCTTGAAAAGTGTAACCAATAATCTTGATCATGCGTGTCACTACAGCGAGTTCATTTTCTACAAAACCGCACTAAAGGTACATAAATTGGTGAGAACAAAGGAAATGGCTAAATATGAACATAAATACAGTGAAGTGTCCAGGCTGACTTTATATTCAAGAAAATGTAACATTGCAGTCGTATCAAACAAATACATGTCCTTTAGACTTCTCTGACCACGGCATTGCACAGTCCACGGGAAGCATTTAACTGACATGCGTCACATGATAGACAAGCTAGAAGCTACCACCCCCATTGATCCTAATTGCTAAACAGGGCCACTTCAAGATATAATTTAGTATAGACCAGTAAACATAGCTTCTGTTGATGAAGCTCAACCGGTATAGCATTCTGTCAAAACCTCCACCAAGATTGTCAGAGTAAAACTATAAATTTTACCTTCCCATATCCAGTGCGGCGTTCCAGATTGAAATGCAAGTCCTTGACATGACCATAGTCACAGAAAGCATCGTATATATCATTTTCTTCCGCATCTTCTTTGACGCCTGAGACAAGTATTATCCATCCTTCAATTGCTACAGACCAACAAAAATTTCCATTAGTAATATAATTGATGAACAGTATAAGCACAGGAGTCAACTATCACTATGACAACAAGGAATCAATCAATTATAATAAGCAAGTAAGCATGATATCAGAAGCAAAGTACAATACAACCACATAGATTGCAGCAAATAAAATCTACAGCCAGTGATCAGCTAAGCTGATTGGGCAAATCTGTAGATGCTCTGTTACTTATGCTGGTTTACGCTTTACAGAGTATGGAAAACTAGGGCGCATGTAACCAGGGAGTAGCAGGAACGGCCATGCATGCATGTTCCTCGGTGCATAAGAATGTGAGGCAATCATTTTGCATTGTTGCAGTGACATAATTGCTTACCTAGTAGTAGTATATAAACAATGTAGCCACAATGCCATGGGGTGGCATACAAGACGCATAGTGGACAGCAAAATAAGCAGTGCCATACGGCGTTGGATCAACCGTCAGACCATCCTTTAGTCACACAAAATTTATTCAGAAACACATCTCTGTTATGTTTGAAACTTTCAGTTATGTCATTTATCCTTGTTTTGATGTGTTAGTCATTCAGGCTTCAAGGAAACACTAAAGTCTGAAAGAGACTACCAGCTACAATTTTCAGTAGTACAAGTAACACTGGCAAAGAAGATATATCGGCCAAAATGGCAAACTGCATTTATGAGGCACCACCCACAACAAATGAAGGTGGTGGAGAACGAAGTGCAAGGGAGCCATTATTCAAATTTGTGTGCAAACAAATTAGTCGTAGCTGGAAGTTCATGGTCTGTTTGTACCGAACTGTTCATATAAAACTCTGCAATCCTGTCTTTGCCTTCTAAAGCGTTCTAGCGCTCAGCTTTCAACCACAGCATCTAAAAAAGGCTTACATGATTGCAGCTAAGAAATAAGAATGCAGTTTAGATCAAACAATGTAGTCATAAGACCCACTGTCGACATCACAGCTCAATTGCAGCATTTCAATGTCTCAAATCCCTATAAGACGTTTGGCATTTTCTGCAAATCGTTACTGCTTCTGATAGGACTACCGTGTACGCTCCTGGAGTCTACTAGCTTACTACAGTACTACACCATCAAACATACAGTCCAGCAAACAGAATCAAGTCATTCTGAATTTCGGTCAAAGGAACACTAACCATCATCCCACAATTTGTATCCCTCTCACCAGCAATTCACACTACTGTTCTAACTAATTTACATAATTTATTCAACTGCAAGTACATTCTCTTCATTTCTACAGAAGCCTTCCAATATAACTGTGTGATCCTACTACAGACATGCACAACAGAATAACCACACCCACCAAACCTGCAGAAGAACATCAGTGGAAAATATAAAATACACCTACATTATGATGATGGTACATTTGGATCTTAACAGAAGCATATCCAACAATACACAGGCAGCAGAAGGAATTTAATTTCGATGGTTAGTCTGAAACATCCAACAGTCCTCGTTCCTCAAGCGATGTCGAAATTCCACTAACACAAGCAGTGTCGTGCACGAGATCAGACACCACGCCCTTCTGAGCAAGCACACCATACCAAAAACCCTAAACCCTCGCGAAAATCACCAGCCAGAAACCCTAGCCTACCACCTTCCCCGCGATTTTTCACAAATCCAACCACAAACTAACACCCAAATTCATCTACGACAATGCAAACCCCCGACCGGAGATTCCAAACCTAGAGATCACGCCCAAAAAATAAATTACGGTCAGGTAAGGGGGGTTCTCACAGCGCTGCGGGCCGCCGTGCGGGGAGCTGCTGCCGGCGGCGGGGACGGAGTCGAAGCGGTCGCGGCTGGAGGCGAGGACGGAGGCGTTGCGGCCGAGGAAGCGACCCCGGGTGCGGGAAGCCGCCGCGGGGGTGACGATGTGGGGCACGGGGAGCGCGGCCTGGTCGTCCTCGTCCATCCCGTCGTCCTCCTCCTCCTCCTCGACCCGGCCGTACTCCACGTCCTCCGCCACCGACGTCGTCCTCATCGCCGCCGCCGCCGCCGCAACCGTACTGTAATGGGAGAGAGGAATGGGAGAGAGCGAGTGGGCGTGGCGGTGGAGGCGGCGTGGGGGCTCTTATAATGGGAACGGGCTCCTCTAATATGAAGGAGAGAAGTCAGGTAAGCTACAGTACAAGTTAGTGTAAAATGAAGAAGAAAAGTCAGGGACTGTAGCATGTACTGTGTGTATTATCCTGTAGCATGTACTGTACACCGTTACTGTTGATACAAATAAATCTAAAATTAATTTTATTGCACCATAATTTTGTGTATATGTAATTATTGTAAATGTATACACTAAATTTTTAATTAGCAAATTAATTCAAGTAATTTTAGGCTTAATCATATGGATGTGAAGAAGAAAAGTCAGGGTACTGTAGCTTACCTGACTTCTCTCCTTCATGTGAGAGGAGCCCGTTTCCTTATAATGGCGGCAAGTAACCCGAGCTAATCGTGATTACTTTAGCGGCGCGCTCAGTGATTAGGCTGGAGATTAGCGTAATGGCCCCTCGCGGTTTTAATTAACTCGCGTCCGAATCTAGTTAGGGTCTGGTCCTTGGCGTGGCCGTCCGATGGTGGACGGACGGCTCGGATGAAACCGACTCTCACCCGAGGCCTCCCGTCTGGTTTACTTGAAGCGACCGTGCGAGCGACGCCGACCCGTCCGGACTCGCAGACATGGCGGCGGCCGCCGACGCATCCGCCTCGTCCTCCGGTGCTGGCCCCAGCCACGCGGCGGCGGTGGCGGGCGCGAGCGCGGCGTGTGCTTGCCCCATCTGCCTCGAAGCCTTCAAAGACGAGGCCTACCTCGACGCCTGCCTGCGTAAGTCTCCTCCCCTCGTTCGTCCCCCAAACTGGCTGCGTCCTCCTCTCGATGGAACCATACGGAATGAGCATAAAAGCGTATAGCTACTCTATAGTTTTACCATGGGGTGGAAATTTATACGAATTTTTAGTCGAAAGCAGATGCTGTGGATTTCTGCTCTGTTCGTTAATGCAAGCCGCACTCTGCAGGAATTGGGAGTTTGGGGGGCAGATATTTCCTGTAGTTCGAAATCACCGTTTGAAATTCCTTGGCTTGAAGTAATTCCTGACCAAACTGAAATGCTTCTGCAGATTCGTTCTGTTACAAGTGCATATCTCTGTGGGTGAAGGTTGTGGCGAGCAAGCATGAAGAACCTTTGTGTTAGGACCCTCGACCCTTTACCTCTACTTGGGCTGGTCTCATGGGCTAGCAATGATGGGCCTGGCCCATCCGGTGACCTCCAGGAGCGGCTGGCAACAAATATCCGGGAGGAGGCAGCGATGAACTCATCCAGAAGGATCACGATGAACTGAACGGCGTCTCTTCCTCCCCTGTATTCCTCCCCTCTTGACCCCAGACCCTCTTCTCGATTCCCCATCCTCTTGCTGCTACTTTGTATCCCCTAATTAGCTACTCAAATCCATGTATTCTGGTACTCTTGAGTGACCTGTGAAGTGGGTACGTAACATTATGGTATCAGAGCCATCTCCCCACGCTTCCACCACCTCCACCATGATCTCCATCACCACCGAGGGTGGACCTCGTCCTGCTCGGGATTGGGATGCCATGAATCAAGAAGAGAAGGCAAGGATCGAACGGAAGTTGGACGAGATCCTGGAAATGATGAGGAGCCGGAACGCATCACCATCTACGACTCCAGCAGCGCCGACATCCGCGGCTGCACCGGCACTCGGTGTTGGCAGCCCAAGCTCCGGTCCAGGCTCATCCGCAACATCAGGCGCGTCCCGGTCGTCCCCGACGCCAGGCTTGTCCTCACCATGGACACCACCAGCCTTGGAGCTCCGCTGCCGACCAGGTGTTCGACGGAAAGCCCGAGCTGCGACGCCATCGAGTCGAGGCCTGCTTTCGACTCAGCAACGGCGCCCTCGGCCACCCTCGACTTCATCTCTGTGTTTGTTGCAACTGCAGCAAGCGATGGAGCCCTAGGCCGCGAAGCCATCAGCGCTATGTCATATCTGGGAGAGGTTCAAGAAATGTAATCCCACTGGCCACATAGAAACTACCTTTCCTGCTCCAGAGCTACACATGCCACGGTTAGTAGCCAACTTTTGTACCTCTCCTACTTGCAGCATTGCCAACGACCCGTGCAGTACTAGTAGGACCTGGTACTATGATGATGAGCCTTCAAGTGTTAAGCAATGGTGCTCAAATATTAAAGAAGTGCAGCAAGTCATTGTTGGGTCTTGGAGTTGTGTCCCTGGATTTCCTATACAAATCTATGAGGATGTCAATAGGTTGAAGTGTCCAAGGGATGGCATCCTCTATGTCACAAATGGTTCAGCTTTGGCTTGGTACATATGCACGACTCAAATCGTGTGCACTTTTTCCTTGCAACAAGTACATGGTAGAGTTAAATTGTTGGCACAGTCCGTTGGACATCCTCTCTGCAAATGGAATTCTATAGGTTATCAAGGTCCTAGTGTGAACTGCTGTTTACGATGGGCATCTGAGCAAGAGAAGCTGTTGTTTTATTCTGCATATGGACATGTACATCTTAGGTTGTTGCAGTCGGAAACTGCCGAGATACATCAGCTTATTACACAGCCTGGGAAGAATTTGCTGTTGTTTCTACTTCTAAAACTCCCATGGTTGTCTATTCTAACCCATGTTTACAGAGTTGTTGAGGAAAGAGAAGTGTATCCAAATAGGGAAGTGATAACACTGAATTCAAAAATCATCTTTGCTGCTCTGGGACCGTATGTGCAGCAACTAATTGATGACTGTTTATTGACAACCTTATATCAAGAGGAGCAGTACTCTAGCTGTAGCATGCTCCTCTCTGAAGCAAAAGCACTGGAAGAAACTTGCGGTATTCTTATAGATAACCGGAGTAGACTGGTTTTTGGAATTCTTGGAGTTCAGGTAACATGGTCAGCATACTACTCAGTGTCAGACTGTACATGTGAAGCTCATTGGAAACAGGGTTGTGGAGAGTTCAGTCAGTCTAATCACGGTGAGAACCTTGCACTTGAGCCATTATCCAAGCTAGAGCTCGATGGTGCTGCTTTTATTCTTATTTTCCTTCAGGGACAAGGCCTTGCAACATACCAACGCAATACACGTGCATTAGCTCCCAAGATGCAAACTTGTTTTGAAGCCTGGTTCTCATATGTGCCCCCAATGTACACTGCCCGGAGGATGGAGAAGCCCAAGGGCAATGGGGAGCTAACTTGTCTAATCAGCAACAGCAACCTCTTGGGCGAACGTTTATCTAGCAACAGTTGTGATTCAGATGTATGGAGTATCAATAGTCCTCAAGCTGCTAACGCAATATTTTTCTTGGTGCTTGTGGACTTGAATGGTGAAGCTAATCAGCACTGGAGGAATCTATGGGATCCTAGTGGTTGCATGCTTGCTTGTTACGGGAAAGCACACTCCAAAGGAGGGAGAAATGTCACAAACCAAGCTGCCTTCTCCGACCAAGTCCATGTCATCCACGACTACTACATCGCCTTCGTTGACAAGATCCCCATCGGCTATGACTTCTACCTCGATCAAACATACTACTTCGACCCGTCTACGATGGTCTCAAATACTACAGTGAAGACTGCCTCGGGAACCCCAGCAAGCTCAATGAAGTTCACACACCATGGGATCCTGGCAAGTTAGCCCTTTGTTATCCTTCAAAGGCCTCGGCTTGGGGACAAGCCGAGTTTCAAGGAGGGAGGAATGTTAGGACCCTCGACCCTTTACCTCTACTTGGGCTGGTCTCATGGGCTAGCAATGATGGGCCTGGCCCATCCGGTGACCTCCAGGAGCGGCTGGCAACAAATATCCGGGAGGAGGCAGCGATGAACTCATCCAGAAGGATCACGATGAACTGAACGGCGTCTCTTCCTCCCCTGTATTCCTCTCCTCTTGACCCCAGACCCTCTTCTCGATTCCCCATCCTCTTGCTGCTACTTTGTATCCCCTAATTAGCTACTCAAATCCATGTATTCTGGTACTCTTGAGTGACCTGTGAAGTGGGTACGTAACACTTTGTCCTCTGTGAAATGCCCCCTGTGCAAGGTGAGCCCCTGCTTTTGGTGCTTCTACGATAGCAAGTGGTTTGTCCAGCAACCAGTTTACACGCATTTGCCCGCTTCGACCTTTTTTTTGTCATCTTGAAGTGCATGGTGCGAGAGACCATATGCATGTATCATGTTTTATCCCATTAAATCGTCTAGGGAGAAGGTAGCGTGAGTTTCGTTAAATTACTGCACTGTTTAGAAGTGAACTTGGTTGAGCCCACCCCCGAAATACTCAACTCGCCTTTTTCTATTGATTAGAACAGCAAACTGTAGCTATGAATTTGTCCAGATATAGTTTTGTCCTAGATCCTGATCATATTGTAACCTTGTGATGCTTGCAGACTGAGAATGTATCAGTCATTCATGCTTTTGATGGTGAAACATTTGAGCGTCATACCATAGGGCAGGACCCGGGAAAGAGGTTAGTCACCATCTCATTGCGTATGTCTGCATTCTGCAGTTTCTTATTGATTTTTGTGCCTGGGGACCAATTGTAAACGAGAAGTTGTTCCATGGATAAATGTATTAATCTCACTTTTGTTATGGCGCAGGCGTCGTTCAGACACACAGGACTTGATATCCCAGATTTATAAAACAGAAGGTATTGTTTTAATCTGGAGTTTTATTAATTTATGAGTTCACTGTTTTAGAACTGATTTCAGATATTAAAGGACCTTGTTTGCTTTCTGGCTAACATTTTCTGAGCTGAACAGAGATTTCAGACAATGAGTCTAGCATACTGCAATACTGGAAGCAGCGGCAGTATCTACGGAAGAACGTGTGGCTGGAAACGTGGTTGAGAAAAGAAATTCAGCTCTAACACAGGTACAGCGCTACGTACTAGCAACACAATTGTCGCGCTTTCATGTATCAGTTGCACAAATAAGCCAACCTAGCTTATTTCAAAAGAGAATGCATATAAAGCATCATACTAGTGTTGGGACTTGGGAGGTTTCAACATCCTCGTGTGTACTTCCTATGGATTCTTGTTGGGACTTCTCCTGTCTCTAATGATGTATTTCCCATACTCATTCATCATGGTCAAAAGGAAAAAAAAAAACTTATCTGCACAATCTAGAGTAGTGTGATGCTGGCAGTTTGAGGTATTCAATGTAACTTATGTTAAATTGTTATTTTCCGCAGGTCGAGAATGCTGAGGCCATAGTTTACCACATCCACGGCGTGATCGAGTCCTTCATGAAAAGGCAAGAAAAACTGCACGCTTCGAAGCAGATCTCACCGGAGCATACCAGGCAAGAGTTCAGGAGTTTGCTCTCGGATGCTGCTAGGCCATTCCTCCTCGGACGGACAGAGCGTTTTGTCACGGAGGTAGAGCTCTTCCTGATCTCGCAACGGAACATGGACGCGTACGGCAAGGCGCGTGTCCAGAGGTTCCATGAGTCCGCTTCACATGTGGCGAGAGAGCAGGATGCGCTGCCGCATGACCGTCCCCTTGAGGAGCACTACCTGTACCTCCTGAGTGATGAAACAGGCGGTGAGATATAGTGCTCTGCAGTTGTTGTTTTGTAGATTCTGATGGTGTTGTATTTCCATGTGTCCGGTGTAAATCACGGAGATCAGTTGGCTGTGTTTGCTGTGTTCACCCAATTCAGTACAAACACAGGTTACCACAGTTGTTCCCTTTTTATGATACTCCGTATGGACTCCTCCCTCTATTCAAATATAATGCATATTGTTTTGTCCCAAGTCAAACTTTTGTAAAATTTGACAAGCTTATAGAAAAAATATGTTGACAGCGCCTGTAGATGTAGACTGAAAAAACTGTTAACGTTGCTTTAACATTGCCTTAGTGTAGTGTTCACCTTAATCCACCTTAATAGATTCCAGTATAACCTAATTGAACAAATTCCACGGAAATAGAATCTGCTGAGCCAGATACAGAGGAACAGGAGTGAGAATCTGCTCAACAAGATAATGGATTTGTGCGTACAACCGTCTTACATGTTTAACACAAAAGATTCTATATCTGGGCAGCCTTGTCTGAGCATATAATCCCAGGTCCAGGATGTAAAGTTCATTGACATTTCTACAGGCACATCCGTACAAAAGAGCTCTCCAAGTATTTGCAGACGAGAAAAACTGTTGTACTTGGCCTCAGCAAGATGCAAATAAGAGAAAAAGGAAAGAACAAAACAATGGGGTTGAAGCAGCCATTGGGGCGGTTTCTAGAATCAACGGATCGATCAACTGGCAGTTCGGGGACCCGTTCTCATAGCGTCGAAGTCTACAAATATCACGGATGTGTTGTCCTTTGTCCGCAAATTTCTGGCTTCACTCAACACGTGCTCCGCTACACTGTCTGCTGAAACTATTTGGTCCTTGTTCCTCTCCTTATACTGCGAAAACGGGGAATAAAACTATCAAGTGACTGAAGAGTAATGAGATCAATATGAACAAATGCCAAGTGATCTCTTACCTCGAGGACAAGTTGTGCTGCCCTTTTCGCGCTAATGACATCCCATAGGCCATCACTGCAGCAGCACAAAACATGTCAGGCAATGGATGCAGCATGAGCATTAGCAGATATGGAACTTTGTGTTACCTAGCAATAAGCGCAAAAGCTGAGCATGATTTTGTGATGTGCACCACAGGGCTCACATACGGTTCTGAACTGAACCTTGGATCTTGCTCTTTGAGAAACTTATCTCCAAGCATCCTGCAAAGATTTAGTCCTGCAGAAATAAAAAGAGATTTTAATATCAGTATATCACTGCTGGTCAAATCTGCATCACAAGTAAAGTAACATACCACATATACGGCTTTCACCGTCTTTCAGGGGATGTCCTAATTTTGCTATCCTGGCTCGTTCTGTCGCACTAACTACTCGATGATCCTCTGTCATTGCAACTGGATTCCCATCGACACTGATAAAGGTATACAAATAGTTAGTGTGATACAAAGCTTGAGAAACAAAAAAAAAACACAAGCATGGCCAAGTATATTATTGTTATCGATCCATTTATATAGAAGAGAACGGTGGCATTAGTGTGATACAGAGCTTGAGAAACAAAAAACACAAGCATGGCCAAGTATATTTATGTTATCAATTCCTTTATATAGAAGAGACACAGACATTAGTTAACTTTGAATTATAAAGGATAAGGGCAATGCACATTTCATACTACAACAAGCGACTACTGATTATTACTCGAGAGAATATAGTGAAATATCTTTCAGAGAATAAGAGATGTTATTACTTCATAATACATGCTGAGTCCCCAAGATTCGCACATTGGGCAAAGCAATCTTTGTTCTTATCAAACCAAATAAGAAGCGCAGTTGCTGTACAACCCTGTAAGAGGTAAACAGACATGAGCCATAAAAGTTCATAGGTTACTGAACAAGTGATAATTCAAGAAATGGAAAACGATACTCCTACTACTTGTATGTACAGACTCTAACTGAAGAGACCATAGACAGCAGATTTGGAGCCTAGACATTGCCAATTAATGTGTTTTAGTCAGAGACTCAAAACTCAAGAAATCGGTAATTCTTTGCCCAGGGTTCATGGAATCTTCACTGACAATCGACTTTCCGAAGCTTCATGTACACTTTTATTAAAGACCCAGAGTTCTTTTTTTCGCAAATATAGAAAACCAATATCTCAGGGAATTGCACATCCAAGGAAGTTAAAGGATAAAAAAATGATAGCATATCAGATAGGCTCACAAGTCAAGCATATCTATGATTTATGAAAGTTTTTTCAACCAATTATTCTAAACAAGTGTGTGGATAAAACCTGATTTCATTATTTCATCAAGTTCATAAACTTAAGAGCAATATGATTACAGGCAACATGCTGGTAACTTGACAATTAAAATGTGTACACCAGGCAAGAAAGCCAGATAAAAGGAAAACCTCATACTGATGATTGAGTGCAGCTTCCGTCAAGGAAAAGGCACATTTAAGGACATCTGAAGCATTGCCGCATGTGAGAATTCTTTCTATTGTTTCCTGTTTAGACAGAATGTTGCAACGTTCTCCGGAAGAATCCTACACAACAAAAGCCATCATCAATTCGAAATATAGATCATTGTATCACCCAAAGTCAAGCATATGTTAAAGTAACTCATACAGGATAAAATCATGATGTGCACTTCACCAAACGAATTGGCAAAAATAGTTTACCTGCTGACAGCTTTTGCAGCCCCATCCCCTCCATGGCCATCAAAAATGCTAAACAGCCCAAACTGTAAAAAATTCAAATCAGAATGCATTCAACTCTCTCGAAAATCATTTACATCACTTACGTACCTGTTCCGCACCAGTAAGAGGATACTTATAGCAGCTGACATCCTCCATGGGAAGTTTCTTTCCAGTTCGGCGGGCTATCATTGCATCAGATGCCATACCAACTCCAACTGGCACTTGTTGATTTTGTAGTGAAATTTGAACCTAGTGTGGTAGTAGCATTATCAGAAATTATTTTCTGGACAAAGATGGACTCAGATATATAACCCAAGAAAAAATGAATGCTAGAATTAAAACATGGAGTTCTAATATGCTGAAGATTTTCTTGCGTCTACGGTGGATGGTAACACTATGAGTATACCATGCCACTTTGAACAGGATATAGTTTGATTATATGGGAACAAACGCACAGGAGTTTCCTTTTGAGCAGAAGGACAAAGTTTGAATGCGTTGTACACCAAAATATCGAAGGCATGAACCATCACATGATAACAAATGGCTGGCCCATGGCCAGTCAAAGATTCCTCATGCTACTGATAACATTAAAAAAAACATTAAGACTTACAGATACTTTTGATGAACTTCCAAGTGTTATGATATCACCATCTTCAAGTTCAGCAGGCTCACTCCAGCGCCTAGAACCAACATCAGGATGGTTAACTAACTGGGAATTCAAGAAAGTTCCATTTAAGCTGCCCATGTCCACAAGTTCCCATTTGAGTGCCTGCAATGTAAGAGTAATGATTTTATCAAACAGGAACGGAAGAATGCTAGAGATATTCTGAATGGAATATGTTATATTTGGGACTTTGGGAGACTGGTCAGGTGCTCGTAAATGGCAAAATCTGCCCACCTCCATTACGGTTTATGAATCAAAACCACCTAATATAACATTTGTGATATTCCCATATGTCCAAATGAAATGTCCTAAATATGTAGTGTAGCATCAACCTTAGAAGAACTGTAGCATCATCAATTACCTCCACAAACAGGTAGCAAAAATAAAAGTGAAAGCAACAAAAGTTCTAGCAGAAGTAAAGAAACAGTCCATCAATTACCTCCAGAGATAATGTCACTTTCCGAAATGATTTAAGGTTTGGATACAGTAGCATGCTGAAGGTGGAAAAAAAGTAATGATGTGAGCAACTTACATTTGCGTTCCAGTTGATCTGTGCATGCTTTCCTGACACCTCAGAATCCTTTAACACCAAATCACTTTGAGGAACCCTTCCAAGAGTCATTGGGAGCATGGACGTATTATCTGACTGCAGGTAGCGGTTTATTCCATGAGATGGGCCAGCTATGACCTCCAAGGATAGGTGGCTTCCTGCACTCCTAGCAAATGATTAAACATCATGAGCATAGCATGTAATACTACATTTGCAGCCTATGGGCCATTAGAATATCCAAGTAATGGAATGACGTTTTACCAACTGTAATATCCTTCACAGGAATGCCACCATTATTATTCTCTCCAGAAGCCCTTCTTATGTGTTTCACTTCAGGTGTTGGCGCACTTGCTTCTGCTGGACGCTTAAGCGTACTTCCCAAATGGAGCTCTTCCGTTGTACCGTTTGTAACATCAATCACATGATTTTCTCCTACAGTGAAAGAACCATATATATTACAAATTATTATGATGATTTTTATAGAGGAGCTGAGTACCACCAAAACACCAAACAAAATTAAATGGGTTGCTGCTGTATAATACAATGATGAAAGCCTAGGTGTAAGTATGTATGTACCTTCAATAAGATGAGATTCGGTGGGGTGGCTATGCGACCTCGGTGAAGTGTTACTCCTATTTTTCCAAATTCCGGATTCACCAGCAGTACTGCTACAATGCTTATTGCTTGGGCCTGAGTGGTCATCCAAATTGTCTGATATGAGGGGCCTGTACATATCGTCGTCCTGCAATAACAGAGTGATATCAATCAGATACCTCCACCTTCGGTTTACTAAAATATTAAATATAATTTATTTATTTTTATCTATTACATCCGCTGTGATAATTTTTCCGCAGAGTTGCATTACAGCTGTCAAAAGAAACAACGCAAGTTTTCCCTGTCTTCTTTGAAACAATTGTATGATCAGAATGAAACGTAATACTATATGCTCTTTGCAGAAAGCAAGCCCATGGGGGACGGGGGTTTCATAACCCCAGTCCCAGTTGTTTCTTTGAGTGGATCAGGAGGTAGTTGTGCTCATGAGATGCAATGTATAAAAGGGTTTAGATTATTCATCCGCGTACTGAGGTAGAAGTGGCTCATAACAAAAGGTCTACAGAAGTAAAAGAACTTGGGAAATAGCTTAAATAGAAGAACCGGGGAAATGACCTAGGTAAAATGAAAGGGCATTGACTGATAAGCTTAAAGATGCAAGACGGTCATAGTTTGCCCAATTGTTCAGACTTCAGACTGCCACCGGACGGAATGGCAGTTGAGCCAATACACACACAACCCTTCCCCCTCGTTGGGTTCAGCAGCATAACCTAATGCCAAAAGGCTAATGATCCAATGAAACCTCCAGGTTGCTCATGATAATATTATGACAGGAATGTAGAGCAGAACGAATTCACCAATGACCAAGTCCAAGAGTCACCAAAGACTAGTGTAGAGCGCGGGGAACAGGGATACAGTATCAACACGGCCCCTCGATCGCTACAGTTTCCCCCCAAAAAATGTTCATCGCTATGTGCCGGCAGGAACGCCGTGACGCCCCGATATACGGAGCCCTCGAAAGCAAATCGCCGACCTAAGAGAGCTCCCTCGAACTAGCGCCATCCAGATTCGGGGCACCCGGGAAATACGGGAGAGAGACCGTGGCCACTTCCCGCTATAGATCCGTCCCGTGATCGGGAAATGGAAGGGGCGAACGAAACGAAGGGGAGATTTCCTGGAGGGGAGAAGTCTTACCTGGGAGGAGGCGGGGGGCGGGGGAGGCGCGGGCGGCGCGCCCCGGCACAAGCGGCGGCAGGCGAAGACGGCGAGGCCGAGGACGGCGAGCGTGGCGACGGCGGCCCCGCTGACGGCGAGGGGGGAAATGGCCATGGGCGGGGAAGGAAGCCGGTGCCGGTGTGGGGCCGCGCTGGCAGGCGTCGACACTTTCTTATGTTTGCACACAGGGGGGTCCCAGATTTTATTTTTATTTGTCGTTTTATTACGTGTTCGCGTTCGTGTTGAAGGCGGATTTGAGCTGAGATTGTCCGATAGCGATGTCGTGATGGTCGTCGTCTGTCAAAATCATCGACGTGCTTGTTTTTCGTGTAGACATCACCCTCCATATCAAAAATATAAGATTTTATACCTACTTTCTACACATGTATCTAGACATGTTTTAATGCAAAATGTGTGTCATCAATATGTGATCTCAATTGACTCATAACAAAAGGTCTATAGAACAATGAAAGAGTTGGTGATCCGAGACGACATCAAGCTAGCTGCGGATCTCGGGCATCGAAATATCATTGTTGAATCTGATGCTCAGGTGGTGGTAAATCTGATAAATTCTGCTCAGTTTGAGAGGGTAGACCTGGCACCGGTGTGCCATGAAATTTCAGATATGAGGAAGAGCTTTGCTAGCTTCAGGTTAGTGCATGTGGGGAGAGATGCAAATGTAGCAGCCCACAGATGTGCTAAGAGCATCTCCAGTCGGGGCGCCCAAAAGGCTGCCCAAAGGCCTTCCGGGCGGGCCATTTGTGCGTCGTCCGGACTACCTGCTGCATTTGGGTGCCGTCGCTCCCCACTCACGGCGCCCAAATCCTTTTTTGTAAAATAAAACTTCGGCGAATTTCATTCAAACTTTAGAAAATTTTACAAATTTGAATGAAATATAAGTAAACCTAATCTACTGGCGGCGGTTGCGGCGCCTCCTCCTCCTTCTCCTTCTTCACGCCGGCGCCGCCGCTGCTGGTCCCTGCGCCGCCGTCCTCCTCCTTGACGCGGCTAGGGCATGCGCCTGAGCCGATGAGGTCGAAAAAGGGCACGCCCTTGGACTTGGCGTGCTCGAACGCCGACCAAGCGCAGGCAGGGCCTGTCGAGCGGGGGCATGTCGTCGAAGGACGTGGCTTCGACGCCTTGGCGATGGTGTCGTCGTCCACGCCCGCCTGCGCCGCCATGAGCTCCTGCAGGAGCGGCGACAGCTCCGGCTCCGGCTTCACCTTCATCGGCTCCGGCTTCGGCGTGAGCAGCGGCGAGGTGCGGGAGCGGGAGGAGGAGGCCACCGAGCGCGACGAGGCAGACGTCGCACGCGACGCCCAAAGATTCGCCGGAGGAGCAGGAGGCGCAGCAGGCGCCGGCGTCTGGAGCAGCGATCCGCCGTTGCGGATGTGCTCCATGACGGCGTCGAGGGTGCGCCCGGGCACGCCCCAGAACGCCTCGCGCCCGGCGACGTTCTTGTCGTGCGGCACCAGCCCAGGGTCGTCCCAGCGGCTCATCTCCTCGTCGAAGAGCTGCTGGAACGTCGCCTCGTAGCGGCGAAGTTGGCCGGGTTCTCCGGGTCCCAGCGCGGGTCCTGACGCATCTCCGACGTCAGCTCCTGCCTGTAGTGCGTAACCATGGCGGCGCGGAAGTCGCGGTTCGCCCGCGTCAGCGGACGCGGCACCGGGATCCCGCCGACGGAGACCGCCCAGCGGCCTCCGACGCGCATGTCGGGCGGCACGGGGTAACCGTTCTCCGCAACGCCGCCGACTGCTCGCGGAGGAGGGTGTGCGACGCGAAGCCGTTCGCCGCCGCGCCTCTGGTGCGCCTCGAGTTTCCGGCCATCTCCTTCGCGGTGGCGACCGAGTGTGGTTCGCGGTGGCGAGTGCGGGCAGAAGGCGGAAGGCGTGGTGTGACAACGGGGACGGCATACACGGGGTTTTATGGCCACCAGAGAGCGGTGTCATTAACGCCGCTGCTCTCGAAAAGGCGCGCCGCATTGACGCCGCCAAGCAGGAGGACGCGACGGCTCACTGGCGCAGCCGGCTGTGAAAACGAGGCGCGGCCACGCGTCCACACGGCTTTGACCACGACGGTTGAATTCGCATGTCTCGCTGATAGACGTGGCCCGCGCGTCGGAGGCGTGCGTGGCGTCGCGCGTCGTTGTGTCCGGGGCCGCCCGAGGCGTACCCAAGTTGAGGGCGTGGGCTGGGCGTGTCGGACCGAAAACTGGGCCGCGCCGGACCCAATTCGCGTTTGGGCGGCGCGAGTGGGGGCGAAAAACTGTCCGGCACGCCCCAAAGGCCTTTGGGTGGTCGTTTGGGCGCCCCGGCTGGAGATGCTCTAAGCAAGCTACGGAGGTTAGGAGAAGATGCAATTGGGTTAATTTTATCCCTTACTTCCTTCGGGATTTGATCCAAACAAATTGTAATCATGTTGAGTAATACATAAAGCTAGTGTTTCGCAAAAAAAAAAGGTCTACAGAAGTAAAAGAACATGGGAAATAGCTTAAATAAAAAAGAACGGGGGAAATGGCCGAGGCAAAATGAAAGGGCATCGACTGATAAGCTTACAGATGCAAGACGGTCATAGTTTGCCCAATTGTTCAGACTTCAGACTGCCACCGGACGGAATGGTAGCTGAGCCAATACACGCAACCCTCCCCCCTCTTTGGGTCCAGCAGCATCTTAGCTCCATAAACCTAATGCTTAAAGGCTAATGATCCAATGAAACCGGCCAGGGTGCTCATGATATTATTATGACAGGAATGTAGACAATAACGAATTCACCGATGACCAATCCAACAGTCACCAAAGACTATTATCTAGCGCGGGAACAGGGATACATGATACAGTTTCAACACCACGCCTCGTCCGCTACAATCTTCCCAAAATGTTCAACGCTACGTGCCACCGGGAACGCCCTGCGACCGCCCGCTACCCCAAGTCCTCGAAAGACGAGACCAAATTGCCGACCTGACAGAGCGCCCTCGCACCTATGCCATATAGATTCGTGGCGCGCTAGAACGACAGGGGCAGAAAGCCGTCGCTCCCGCGACAGATCTGTCCCGTGATCGGGAAATGGGGGAATGATGACCCACAAGTATAGGGGGTGTATCGTAATACTTTCGATAAATAAGAGTGTCGAACCCAACGAGAAGCAGAAGGTGTTGACAAGTAGTTTTGATCAAGGAATCACTGTAAATACTAGCAAACAAGTTTTAGGGGTTTTTGATATTGCAGATAAATAAAATACGTGTAAATAAAAGACAGTAATAATAATTGCAGCAAGTGACCCAATCCTTTTTAGAGCAAAGGATAAGCCGGTTGGTTTACTTATGATGGCAAAATGTTCTTGAGGACACACGGAAATTTCGTCAAGTGCTTTCGCTTCCTACAACTGATTAATCTTTATTGTTTTGATAAGTGTTGTGTGGGTGAACATATGCTAATGCACTGCCCTAATTTGGACTAATACATACTTGTGATTAAACCCCTTGCAAGCATCCGCGTTACAAGGAAGTAATTAAGATAAATCTAACCACAGCCTTAAACTCTGAGATCCTACACTCCCTCATGCACCGGTTTACTAACGGGGGTTTAGCTTTCTGTCACTCCGGCAACCCCACAATTAGTAGCCGAATACACAATGCATTCCTCTAGGCCCATAAAGGTGAAGTGTCATGTAGTCGACGTTCACACAACACCACTAGAAGAATAACACCACAACTTAAATATCAAACCATTAAATATTACTCAACATAGTTCCACTACTAACAGCATGACTTCTCCCATGTCCTCAAGAACTAAACGAACTACTCACAAGACATCATATGGATCATGATCAGAGGTGATATAATGATGAATAACAATCTGGACATATACTTCAATTCACCGATAAAACTTAATAGCATCAACCACAAGTAGTAATCAACACCGGGAAAGTTTCCCCTATGAACTACACAAAGTATAACCCTAGATGTTACAGCGGAATGGAGTGGAGCGATGGAGATGATGGTGACAGCGGTGGAGATGATGATGATGATGATCCCGATGAAGTCCGGCGTGATGACGATGACAATGGCGATGATTTCCCTCCTCCGGGAAGGAATTTCCCCGGCAGATTTCTGCCTGCCGGAGAGCTTTTTCTCTCTCTGTGGTTTCCGCCTCGTGGAGGCGGCGGAATATTTCCTCGATGACTCCCCGCGTCTTAGGGTTTCTGGGGGATGAAATACGCGAAGGGGGAGCGCCAGAGGTGGGCCAGGGTGGCCACACCATGCCACGGCGCGGCCAAGGGGGGCCGTGCCGTGGGGTGGTGTGGGCCCCTCGTGGCCCATCTCAGCCTCCCCTTTTGGCTGGCTTCGGCATCTGACAAAATAGGAACATCTGTATATTTTCCGTGAATTGTTGATCTTCAGAAATAAGCTGTCTTGACGATGCTTTTTCCAGCTGAATCCTGACTCCGGCAGTTAATTCTCCAATAATCATCAAACATGCAAAACAAGATAAAATAACATAAGTGTATCATCCAAATATGAAATATATCAATGAATATCAGTAAATTATGATATAAAATAGTGATGCAAAATGGACGTATCAGGGAACACACGACGGAAGGAGGGGGATTTCCTGGGAGGGGCGGGGGTCTGACCTGGGAGGAGGAGGAGGCGGGGGCGGCAGGCGAAGACGGCGAGGATTTTATTTTTATTTGTCGTTTTATTACGTGTTCGCGTTGGTGTTGAAGGCGGATTTGAGCCGAGATTGTCCGATAGCGATGTCGTGATGGTCGTCGTACTCGTCTGTCAAAATCATCGACGTGCTTGTTTTTCGCGTTGATATAGTCGTGTAGACATCAACAATAGCGCAATGTTAATTATTGTGTAGATATAGTGAAATATGTGTCATCAATGTGTGATCTTAACTGTATGTATGTGTGATGCAAATTTGATTGGTTCAGCGAGATCGTCACGTTAACATAATTGGTCACTTCTGCCAACAAAAGCCAATGAAAGTGAGATTTATGTCGTTCGAAGTTGGTCACTTTGGCAAAAAAAAGAATTTGGTCACTTTGACCTAAATGATGTGATAGGTGAAAGTGCATGTTGCCCCATGCGTAGTTTTGGTAATTAATGACAGTCCTTATGGACTAATATTTGTATTGAGTTATTCTTATAGGTTTGTCCATAGGCATCGCTTGAACTCCATGTGTTGGATTCAAGCTTGTATGCCATCAAGATAATTGATTATAATGGACATATTTTATATGATCAAGTAGATGAAAAGATACAAGGTTGATCAAGACTAAGTGCAAAGAGTGGATTCAAGTTGATCAACACACAAAGCTAAATGATGTACCATGTGGGATCATGTGATCCAATGGTATGGTAAGAAATTGTCCATATAGCTTTGTGAACTAACCCATTATGTATGTGTGTGACATTCCTTTGTTGGGTTAGGTATCTCTCCATGGGTTTGCATCAAAAGGAAGATTTCTTATAGCTCATGGAGGATGACGTCGAGTGGTGATCATCATCAAGCTTGAGTTGTGCAAGTTCAAGATGGGCATCTAGAAGATATCATATGCTTGAAGCTTGCAACCCATTTGGAGATAATGGTCAAGTGAAGATGTGTCTAAGAGAGGCGCTCCCATATTGGTGTATGGGGGAGCGGTATGTGAGTCTTCACCAAGCAAAGCACAATCAAGAAAGGTGGTCCACTTGAAGAGAACAAGATCGTCATCATCTAGCTCAAGTGGAATGCGCAAGGCAAATGTATGACCTTGATAGGGTTTCGATCGCATCTTTGTGGAGAGCTCAAATCTTTGCATACTTGGCATATCATATTTATTGGTTCTTACTTGGCTTTTCTCCTTGTTGGGTTTTGGTGCTTGTTGTGATCTTCATGACAAGCCCACGTTCACCGAAAACGGATTTCGTATGGAAAACTTGTTGCGTTTTCGATTTTGGAGGTTTGCCGGTTATTGTTTTAGAGAGAGGTTTAAACTTTCCCCATTTGGTTTTATCCTCCCTTATTGAACTATGATGTTTCTCTGCATGCTCTTGTAGAGCTTGTTGTGGTGATTCCAACAAGACCAAGAACATCGAAAACAGAGTTTGTATGCTCAAGATATCTTTGTTTTCGTGTTAGTGTTTCTGCAGTTTTTCTGTAGGCCAGAGTCTCCGGTCCGGACCAGAAGTTTCCGGTCCAAAGTCTCCGGTCTGTGTATTTTGGGTTGGGTGGTGACAACTACTGGTCTCACACCGGAAACTTTGAAAGTCTCCGGTCCGACCAAAGTGTTGCCACGCAAAATTGCAACGCAGCACCACGATACCCGTCGTACTTTCGTGACGACGAACGATTGCTTTCCGAGCAAAGCAACAAAGATCCCCTCGCTTTCGTGGAGGAGAGACGACCGCTTTTCAGCGCAAAACGGCAAAGATAAGCCAAACCCTAGGGCTGCTAGGATTCGGCAAAGAAGAAAAATAGATAAAAAGATACGATAAAAAGGTAGATGTGTATTTGATTGAATAACGATTGATTGGGGTTTCAATCGGCCGTATATACCTATATATATATAGGTACGCCTGGACTATGGCTTAGGCACGGATCCGTTTCCTTGGCATGCAAGCCAAATAAAATATTCCTAATCTCTAATTGATCCGGCCGTGCATGCTATAAGGTATAGAATATTATGTTGATGCATGCTAATACTAGTACGACTCCTTGTCCTGGCTTGATACGTACACAAACCGAGAAACTCTTTCCATACGTGCTTTGATAGCCTTTGCAATCCACATCGGTCTCAGCCTGGCCCCGGGCATCTGAAGCCTGGTAGGAGTTGTCTTATGCAGCGGCATTTTAATTCAGTCCATCTCTGAATCTGTCCAAGACTTGTTCTCCGTAGTCTCTTTTTCTGAAAATAATCAATACATTTGTCTTGGCCAAATAGCTTGCTACACTTGATATGCCGCTGCAACATCTGTAGTGAAATGCGACCAAAGCTGCAATTTGAACTAAACAGCAAATTCAAATGTATATGTCAAGTAATAATCTAACCACAATCATTAAAACTAATTTGGCATATACAACACCTAGCAGCCAAATTACACCTTCAACACATGCCCCCATGTTTTTGGTACAATAGTATATATATCAAAAACAATATAAATGTACCTCAGAACGATTTCGTCGCTTCACCAACGATATTATTACTTAGGACGATGTCTAAAGAACACATCGGCCAAATTTTCTTGGGGCGATAGCTCAAGTAACATATCGGCCAAATTTTCTTCAAGCTTCGGGTGCACGAAATTCAGCGGGCAATACGAACACCATATTAACATCCATATTAGTAGATATTTCCTTGTTGCTTCCTGAATCCTCATCATCAATTATGTCATCTGCGGGATCAGCAACTGTGTCATATGTGACTCTACTCTCCTTCCCCGTAATGCGCTTCTCCCTCCATATCATCTTCGGCGATATAGGTTTTTCTCGTTTGAACAATTCATCGCTCTTATTTTTGGCTATTTCTTCCTTTATGTCCAAAGCTCGCAGTCGCTGTACACGCCGTTTCTGAGTGTGTGTAAGTCCCGTCGGGCACCAACGAGGTGCTGGTTTGGTACCTGGAGCAACTGATTTAATTTTGCTGCCCCCCGAGTCTCTCGGCCTGTAGCGTCGTGTTGTTGTCCTTGGGATAAATATTCTATCCTTGGCCGAAGTAACTCTCAGCTGATCACATGTACTACCGATCTCAAATATTCTGTTGCCTCTCGCATGTCGATCAGTAAACGCATCAGCTGACTCACTAGTACTAGCACGTACATCTGCCTTCTCTGAACGTGTGTGCACATTAGGCTTCAAGGTAGCATATACGCTCATGTCTCCTGCTGCATTATCTTTGGTGCAGCTATGTTCAGATTCAACACCTGTGACAATATGCTCTGTATGACTTTCACGGTTTACTGGCATCCACTTAAAATTCTGACCACCTCTGTTTACTGTGCCAAAACCATTTGGAGACAAACTCGTTGATGCTCCTGGACTACCATTTCTCATGACTGAATTGGTACGTGTGCTAGCTGAACCAAATTTCATACCAGTAGTAGTAGAAGATGCAGCAACGGTATTACCGAAACATTTATCCTTTGCTTTTTTGTGCACCGATCCACTCCATACAGTCTCAGCGTACGTTGTCTCTGTACCATTATCAATACTTGTAGCTGATTGGCCTTCTCCAAGTTTCAGAGCATGAGCAGTATTTAAATCATCTGAAATTCTTACAGTCTGAGGTCCAGCACACTTCACCGGCACCCAAGTGAGCTTGCAGCCACCATTATATTTCCTGCCATCTGTATTGCGACCCGGTGATCGGTTAGCTCGAATGACAATTGCATCACGTAGTTGAGATTTCTCATTGAACCGAGCCCTTTTCTCATGTGAGTATGGTCTGAACATAGGCCTCGGTGAATCCCATTGTGCTTGAAAATAACATGCTGGACCTGTAGGGCATGGCGCCCGAGGATTAAAACCCCACGGAGCAAACTGTGAATATATAGGAGGTGCACCGCACCAATAAGCCGACTTCATTGGATAGTACGGCTGCTGATCATATGAATTTGTTCTCCATAGCTCATAACCACCAGGTTCATAAGGAGACCTAGGATGCCTAACACTTCGAAACCGATTAAACACATTGCTGGTCTTGCGTGAAGTATATTTGTCCAACAACATGCTAACTGTCGGTTTTGGTTTTGGAGCTGGTCTTTTATTTCCGTTAACTTTCCTCACCTCCACTTCTGAACTTTTTGGTTTGATCATCCTCGGTGCAGCACTATCATCGACGACAACATTTTTACCTCTAGTAGATTCGGTCTGATGCGGCCGAATTAGCACTTTCTTTTTTTCAAACTTGATCACGTTGATAGGAAAAGGATCATCGTTGAGCTTCATTTTAGTACTTTGTGTAAATGTCAATCGTCCATCATCAATGGCCGATTGCACCTGTCTATGAAACACAGTACAATCATTAGTAGAGTGAGAAAACAAATTGTGCAACTTACAATAAACCCCTTTACCCAATTCGTCTGGAGGTGGAATAGTATGACCTTCTCTCACTCTAATTACTTTTCCTTGTAGTAAAACTTCAAAAATCTCATCACACTTGCTAACATCAAAAGTATATTTTATTTCCTCTCTTTTAGCAGGTGTGAGCTTTGGAGCGGAACATGCAAAAGGATTAGACTTTGGCATTTGAACCCATTCGGCTACACATAGGTCAATGTCGTCTTCACTAGCCGAACCACTACCATAATCAACATCATCAACTGCATGGTCCCCCTTCTCATTATTTTTGGTATCACTAAATCGGCTATGTTGTTTAATTTCCTTAGCCTGATTTTCTTTTGCCAAAGCCTTTTGTAATACCTGATTAACATCTAAAAATTCATGCCCTTCTAACTTATCCTTAATATGAGGGAGCATGCCCGAAAAAGCAAGATCAGCTAAATCCTTTTCGGCTATGGTCAATCTAAAACATCGGCCTTTGACATCTCTAAACCTCCTAATATAATCATCGACATGCTCGTTATATTCCTGCCTAACCATAGTCAAATCGGAAAGCCGAAGTTCAGTTTCACCTTGATAAAAATACTCATGAAATTTTTCCTCTAATTGTGCCCATGTTGAAATAGAATTTGGAGTAAGCGATGTAAACCAATCAAATGCAATACCAGATAAAGACAACGGAAATAATTTAACTCTATGAACATCCGATGTGCTGGCTTCACTACATTGTGATAAAAAATTCCTTACATGCTCAAAAGTTGATCTACTATCCTCTCCTGTGAACTTAACAAAGTTCGGAATTTGAAAATTAGGAGGATATGGCGTCGAGTCAACGTAATCAGGGTATGATTTTTGATTTGCACGTGTTCTACCCTTAGGTTCTAAACCAAATTCTCTAAGTATACTATCAAGCTGATCTTTAAAACTGCTATTGGGTTGTGGAGAATTGGTTTCCAGAGCAGGTGGAATGCAAGCACGCGGCGTAAACTCCGGCATAGAAATTTCAGCATGTGAAGTTTGCAACGGAGGTCCACTAAAATATGAATCGGATACCAGCCCGTACGGAGCCCCGGTACCGACATGCAGCAGTGGTGGTGTACTGTATGGTACAGTCTGATAACTATCTTGCTGCAAATTATAATTAAATTCCGCACTTCGGTAATTGTTGTGGTAATTGTGTGGCACCGAAGTTGAGATAATAGCAGGAGCAGCTACACCAGGCATAAGATTATCAGCCGAATTGTTCACATAATTACGGCCACCTTGATTGTTATTTAAATGAACCTGAGACTGGGCACCATGAGGTGATGCTTCCGATATATGTGTGTAGGTAGGAAAATTATTAAATTTGCTACTAGACCGATGCGTCGGGCGTTGCTCTGAATATTCATCGTTGCTTTGGAGCACTACGGAAATAAAATTGTGAGCCGAACCAGCATGGTTCCGGCCAATTTGATCGTTGTTTAAAGCAACGTCAGGCTGCTGTGCTAGATTAGCCGAAGCGCCAGTAGTTTGATTATGAAAATTAATTAATCTACTGCTTACGGCCGGAAGCATCGGCTTTCTACCAGAATTTTCATCGCTAGTTTGCATTACTGCCGAGCTAACATTACGAGGTATACTAGCTTCAAGTTGGTCTTCAAATTCTTCAAATTTACTTGCTACAGCTCTAAGCATGCGTGACATGTCTGTTATGTCAGAATCATGTTTACTAGCTACAGACATATCGATGAGATGAGCAACTTCTTCGGTTGGTTTTTTTACCTTAGCGCCGAGTGGATCGGAAGA
This sequence comes from Poa pratensis, assembly GCA_947311845.1. Classification (NCBI taxonomy): domain Eukaryota; kingdom Viridiplantae; phylum Streptophyta; class Magnoliopsida; order Poales; family Poaceae; genus Poa; species Poa pratensis. The sequence continues at coordinate 107,043,873 of CAMZMU010000117.1, forward strand.
ACTCGACGCAGCAATCTTCTTGATGACGCCGTTTCTTGTCTTCTGATATCCAGCCGAAATCTGTTTCATCCTCTCGGCTTGCTCTTTCTCAATCTCTTGTTCAAGCTCGCGCCGATCCTCTTCCGACAGATCTTCGAGGGTAACGGCGATGGTGATGTCGGGGTCGACGTCGCTGCTGTTCTTGATGACGGTGTTCATCGCATGTAGGTCTTTATTCTTCGTCCCCAGCGGAGTCGCCAATTGTGTTGCCACGCAAAATTGCAGCGCAGCACCACGATACCCGTCGTACTTTCGTGACGACGAACGATTGCTTTCCGAGCAAAGCAACAAAGATCCCCTCGCTTTCGTGGAGGAGAGACGACCGCTTTTCAGCGCAAAACGGCAAAGATAAGCCAAACCCTAGGGCTGCTAGGATTCGGCAAAGAAGAAAAATAGATAAAAAGATACGATAAAAAGGTAGATGTGTATTTGATTGAATAACGATTGATTGGGGTTTCAATCGGCCGTATATACCTATATATATATAGGTACGCCTGGACTATGGCTTAGGCACGGATCCGTTTCCTTGGCATGCAAGCCAAATAAAATATTCCTAATCTCTAATTGATCCGGCCGTGCATGCTATAAGGTATAGAATATTATGTTGATGCATGCTAATACTAGTACGACTCCTTGTCCTGGCTTGATACGTACACAAACTGAGAAACTCTTTCCATACGTGCTTTGATAGCCTTTGCAATCCACATCGGTCTCAGCCTGGCCCCGGGCATCTGAAGCCTGGTAGGAGTTGTCTTATGCAGCGGCATTTTAATTCAGTCCATCTCTGAATCTGTCCAAGACTTGTTCTCCGTAGTCTCTTTTTCTGAAAATAATCAATACATTTGTCTTGGCCAAATAGCTTGCTACACTTGATATGCCGCTGCAACATCTGTAGTGAAATGCGACCAAAGCTGCAATTTGAACTAAACAGCAAATTCAAATGTATATGTCAAGTAATAATCTAACCACAATCATTAAAACTAATTTGGCATATACAACACCTAGCAGCCAAATTACACCTTCAACACAAAGTCTCCGGCCAAAGTCTCCGGTCTAATGTTTCCTGAACCAGTTTTTCAACGGGAAGATGCACACAAATTTGGAGATGTGTCAGGTGATTTGCAGATGCACACAAATTAGACTGCACCTCACAAATGATGTGTACGAATCTATATGTTACATCCAACGACAGCTAGGTGGGTGATATAGCACCCGGGAGGCACGAACATAATAACCTAAAAGGACCCCTTCTTCCCTAAAGAGACTAGACCTTCCTAGCACGAAATTGCCCCCCATTGTTGACCTCTTGAAGCTTTGATTTCTCTCTACTCCTCCATGATTCTTGTCTCAAATTAGAAGGAAAAGAGAGAGGAGATCTAGATCCACATTTCCACCAATCCATCTCTGCTCTAAGTGAGGGGAACCCTTTGGATCTAGATCTTAGAGTTCCATTTGTTGAGTTCTTCTTTGTTCTTTCTCTCTTCTCCCCCCATAAGTATTAGTTGTTTTTTGTGTGATTTGGGAGTGAAGGACTTGAGCACTTCTTGTGTTCTTGCCTTTGCTTTTGTGCAACGGTTTGTGCTCTCCGCGAGGATTCGTGGAAGTGAAAATTGTGAGCTTGTTACTCTTGGGTCGTTGGACCCTAGACGGTTGTTGGTGACTTGAGAGCTGCCAATCCTTTTGTGGGTTGTGCCTCAAGATTGTTGTAAAGGCTTTGGATTCCGCCTTGAAGGATTCCGATTGTGGAAGGTGAACCGAGCTTTTGGGCAAGGTTCGTCGGAGAATAGGGTGAGGCCATTTGTGGCGTTTGAGTTTGAAACTCACACCCCTCCAACGAGACGTACTCCCCTAAAAAGGAGGAACTCGGGAATACATCATCGTCTCCGTGTGTCTCGGTTATTTCTATACCCGAGCTCTTTACTTATGCACTTTACATTGTGATAGCCTTCGTGCTTGAATTCCTTTATCTTGCTATCACCTTGTTACTTGTCTTGCTTAGCATAAGTTGTTGGTGCACATAGGTGAGCCTAGTATATTTAGGTTGTATGCTTGTTAAATTAAAACACCTAGTTTTATTCTGCATTTATCAAGGCTAAATCGGAAAAGTTTTAATCGCCTATTCACCCCCCTCTAGGTGACATCCTTGTCCTTTCAATAGGGAAGGGGTTTATATTGTTCTCCAAGTTTAATTGGATTTGCGATCGACTAATACTACTTGCTTGACACACTTTGGAGAATGAAGTGCCGAACAAGTGCGGTTACAAATTCCAGTTCCATAGTGGTTAGCTAAACCATGTGCAACCCTACTTCGATCTCGGCTAAACCATGAGCCAGGGACGGAACCAGGGGCACGTTGAGGGCCTGAGGCCATGGCTCCCCCCGTGGTGATTTTTCTAAAACCCCGGTTCATAATATGTGGATTTGGTCTCTAAATTTATAAAAATTACATATATGACCCCCTTCAATCTACAAAATGTTCAACATATTGTTCAGTAAGCCCCTCTTTGTTTCTCATTCTTGGTTCTGTCCCTGCATGGAGCCATATGGATCGCTTGACATCTATGATGTTTTGAGTGGCGCTGAACATGTTTTGACAAAGCGGGTTGTAGCACAAACGTCTTACCTGTGGCCACTGCAACTGTAGCGACAATCCTTCCATGAATGTGCATAATCCTTATTTGAAGGCATCCAAGCAAGGGAAGAGGCACCTATAACCAGTACAAATTACCTCAACACTCTCATATCATAGGATCATACATTCATCATTTGTTATCATCATCTATAAAGAAGCCATCGGTCGAATAGGGCATCGAGCATGTAGCTGGTTCCGGTCAGGGTTTCAGGGCAAGATGGCGTGTACGACATGGTGCAACACTCTAAAGTTGGGAATATAAGTTGTTTGTCTCTAGTCGGGCCACCATCATCAGTGGCGGAGCTAGGGGACCAACACGGTCGATGGTTCCCCCCTATGGCATGGCATGACAAGAAGAAATACATATATGAGGTTACCTCTATGTTTTCGCACGATCGCACCACGCACGAAAGGCATGGAGCGACTACTACAGCCTAGGGCAAGGGACAAGGGGGATAGCAATCAACATGTAAATTATTGGATTAATTTCTACTAGCCCAACTGTATTTACTTGTGTTCTCAATCTGAATATGGTGACTAGTTTGTCTTCTTTTTTCCAACACTTGCAACTTCTTGGTTAGTGTTCACCAAATGATGGTTCATTGGTCCTTGGAGGAGATAGTCAATTTCAACATTCCAGATAGCTGATGACATAGTCTTGCATGCTATGGATAGTTGGATTTTTGCTATTTTGTTGCAACGTTCAGGTTTCTTCTCTCCTTTTCTCGTTAGTATTTTGTTTCTCTTTGTTTTGTGTGTGCCTTGTAATTTCTATGATATATTGTTCGGAACACAAGCAAGAACATTTATCAGATGTTATTCACTAGTATTTTTTTTCTTTTTGGTGTTTATGGATTTACAATGATTTTTCTCATTGTTGTATAGAATCGACTTTTTCTATCTAATATTGTTGTTAGGCCCATTCATGGAGTTAGCCCTAGGGCCTCTAAAAACCTATAACCAGTGCTGCTCCAGCCCCCGACAATCATCATATTGTTGGATATGCAAAAATGATTACAGGTAACCAATTGGGTAGGTGCGAGACACCTCGACGGGTGGAATTGGCTCTCAAATGCATCAAATCAATATAAAGTTGTCGAATTCTCCATGTGATCAAAAGAGCCATTGTCCTAGTGTCTGGCACTAAAAAAAACCATTTTGTCTGAGTGTTGGTGAGATCATCTCTGTCCAACACATCCACACATCATTCAATGCAATCAAGAGCTTTCGGGCCTTTTGACAGGCCACCGACGCGTGAAATTTTCTCCCATCGTCCATACCGCGTAGGTCACCATTTGTCAAGACTTTCAAATGTCTTTGTTTTTATTTAAGCCTGTAGAATTCGCATTGGAGACCACCTTTCCAAATTATATTTTCGTATATATAGTTCTTTATTGCGCTAACGGACGTGAGATAGTTTTCTACAATGTTGATTCTCAAGCACTTGTTATACCAACCTATTACGCTAAAGTACCACAAATATTCACTAATTTTCACGCATTATATTGTCTTATTTTCTCATGATGCTTTTGTATACGAGGAAATGCACCTAAAGACCGATTTCGTACATATTAATGAACACATAAAAAATAAGTGTAAAAATACAAAATGACAGATAAAGAAATAAATAAAACAATGAGATAATTGAAAACTTTAAAATAATATATCGAGAAGAAACAAACATAATAAATACATGAGTGGAGTTTGAACACCTAACCACGAGAAACATATTAAACCTTGGCTACTATTTAAACAATCTCTATAGATTTTCTTTATATCAAGTTTTCTCTAGCAAACATGTAGTGAAATTTCATCTGCACTAGTCATCTTTTTCTGCCCAAAGTCGTCAAAAAACGTGATATCCACTAGCGATTGAGAAAGGAAGAGAAATAGACATGACACAACATTGTGGACTACCGCTTTTGTCTTTGGCAGTGATGAATGTGACTGGCAACAACATTATTTTCTTGTCACAAATTGTAAGTGATGATGTAAGATAAAATCTAACATACTATATTTGAAGCATGTTTTGTGTTATCAATGTGTAAAGAGGAAAAATTGTAGCCAAATATTAGATTCTGTCGAAGAGCTCAAAATAAACATTAACCCCATAACCTTGTTAGTAATACAAAAACTCAAAATTCACTATTAATTATATACTTATATAACTCAAACAATTAACACCGCAAATGCATCAATGCTAATGCAGAGCTAATATCTATAGTATGAATATTATTATTGTAAGTTTCAGTTCGAGACATTTTATTGAAGTAAGTTCCAAACAACATAAGGAAAGCCTATACGGTAAATCAAGCATATCTAAAAAGTAGCTTGTATCGCTTGTATCACTTATATATATACTATAGGTTTGTGTGAATTTAAGTTTCTATATATAAGATTTTTTTATAGAGGCTATAGATGTACCGAGTCTAGTAAATCCCTAATAGAACTTTCTACAATAAGATTGCATAGCTTAATTTAACCAATAGCATCTACATAGTGTATGCGGTGTTAACAACCGTTTTCTCTAACGACATTTGTTGCCACTGTAGCAATGATGTCAATGGGCATATTTACAAAAAAAGATGAGTATGTCCACCAGGGAGATGAGTTTTCCTTTAAATCGTGTCATTTTCATGTGTTTAATGTGCACACGAAACCACCCCACCCCCTTCCCCTTCTCCACCTGTGTGCACACACACATACAAATGAAGAAACAATAAAACTCAATGTTCTACAACCCTCACATCTATTTGGCATCATGAATCGTTGGTATCGGCTCATCCAACCGTGTTGTAATCTTTTGTTATAAGTTGTTAATTAGCTTCATAAAAAAGGAACAGTTATCGGCTGAATTATTCTTTTGATGGAAGGGCTTGGTGCAACTTGATATTGATTTTCTTTCAAATAGAGTTCAGATCACTTGAAACTTTTGTTAAGATTAGAATGAGTGGAAAAAACTTTTGATTCACAACATGGGTGCCCTTAGTCGAACTTTGTGCCTTTTTTCGCTGGGCCCGCCTATGGTAGGCAAGTTTGAAAAACATGCTCTGTTTTTACGTGCCTTCTTCTTCGACCATCCGCTTTTGTTTGAACCGTCGACAATATGCAATTGTACTAGTTGAATTCGGCGCGGCGACACGCCGCACCCTTTAAGAGAAATTTTATGTATGAAATATTTTGTTATAATGACATAATAAATGTTGAAGAAAATTCGAATTTGACGAAATTCGTGAAATGTTTGCGTGAATTTGGATCCAAAATTGAGGAGTTAGAGTCGACCAAACTCAAAACCGATCACGGGGATGGAATCTACTCGTCGACGCGCATATGTTTCGTGTATATAATTTTTGGGAAACTCGAGGGCTTTCCTGAAAAAAATTGGACAAAATTCGTCGAATGTTTGTGCGAATTTGGATCCAAAATTGAGGAGTTAGAGTCGACCGAACTGGAAACCGTTTACGGGGATGGAGCCTACCCGCCGACGCGTGTATCTTTCGTGTATATAATTTGTTGAAAACGCGGGGATTTTTCTGCAAAAAATTGGATGGAGTCTACCCGTCGACGCGCATATGTTTCGTGTATATAATTTGTTGGAAACACGGGGACTTTTCTGAAAAAAATTGGACAAAATTCGCGAAATGTTTGTGCGAATTTGGATCCAAAATTGAGGAGTTAGAGTCGACAGAACTCAAAACCGTTCACGGGGATGGAGCCTACCCGTCGACACGCATATATTTCGTGTATATAATTTGTTGAAAACGCGGGGACTTTTCTGCAAAAAAGGACAAAATGCGTCAAATGTTTGTGCGAATTTGGATCCAAAATTTAGGAGTTGGAGTCGACAGAACTCGAAACCGATCACGGGGATGAAGCCTACCCGTCGACGCGCATATATTTCGTGTATATAATTTGTTGGAAACGTGGGGACTTTTCTGCAAAAAATTGGACAAAATTCGTCAAATGTTTGTGCGAGTTTGGATCCAAAATTGAGAAGGTGAAGTCGACAAAACTGGAAACCGTTCACGGGAATGGAGTCTACCCGTCGACACGCATACGTTTCGTGTATAGTTTTTCGTGTATGTAATTTTTGTATATTTTTTATGAGGAAAAAAAATTTGGGAAAAAATGTCACAAAAAAAAAGAGCACTGTACCCCGAGTACTGTTCAAATTTGTTGGAAACGTGGGGACTTTTCTGCAAAAAATTGGACAAAATTCGTCAAATGTTTGTGCGAGTTTGGATCCAAAATTGAGAAGGTGAAGTCGACAAAACTGAAAACCGTTCACGGGAATGGAGTCTACCCGTCGACACGCATACGTTTCGTGTATAGTTTTTTCGTGTATGTAATTTTTGTATATTTTTTATGAGGAAAAAAAATTTGGGAAAAAATGTCACAAAAAAAAAGAGCACTGTACCCCGAGTACTGTTCATAACTGTTCACGTGAACAGTACTCGGGGTGCTCACAGGCCGCGAAAGTTTGCAGCCTTTATATATAGGGGTAATATGTTCTTGTTCGAAACATTCCCCACATTATTTTAGAACAGCATTCATCAAGGGGGCAAATTGTCATAACCCATCGCAAGGGAGGGAGGGGGGATATATTGAGATTGGCCTTGTGGGCCAAACTGCCCTTGCCTGAAAGAAGAACGTCAGTAGTAGCGCTCACTCGCTCCCCCACTTTCTCGCTCGCAGTGGCGCGGCCACGGGAAAAAACTAGCGCGAAACCGAGCAAAAAAACTCGAATTCTCCCGCCGCGCGCCTTCTTCTTACGGTTTCCCCTCTCTCCATCTCGGGATCCGTCCACCCGCCGTTCCAATCCCATCCCAGCCCCCTCCCTCCGCCACTTCGCCGAAGCGGAGATCCCTAGGCAGGCAGGCGGCGCCATGGACACGGAGCCCTTCGACGAGGTGGACCTCCTCGCCCTTCCCACCTCCCCGGCCGCCGCCTCCCCTCCTCGCCGCCTCAAGCGCCTCAAGAAATCCTCCCAAACCACCATGGCCCCGCCTTTACCGTCCTCGCCCCCGGCGCCGGAGGAGGAAACCCTAGCGCCGACCCTAGGCTCTCCCGCTCCTCCTCCCAACCCCTCTCCGCCGCTGTCGCCGGCAGACAAGGAAACCGTGGCCCCGCATCTAGGGTCTTCTCTTCCTCCTCCTTCTACAAACCCCTCTCCCCCGCCGCCGCAGGCGCCGGCACATGCTGACGCCGTTGCCCCGGCGCAGTCCTCGCCTCCCGCCCCCATCTCCTCGCCGCTGCCGCCGCCCGACACCGCGGAGGACGAGGAGGAGGATGACGGGCTCGACCCGCTCTTCTCGGAGTCCGCCGGCCTCGCGGGGTGGGACCCGCTGGGCTTGCCGACGGGAGTGGACGGCGACGACGACGAGGAGGAGGATCTGCTCGGGGGAGGAGGGCTCATCGAGGAGCTGCGGAGGGAAAAGTCCGCCAAGAAGCGGCTCGACATGGACGAGGGGGAAGAAGGCGGCGGCGATGGCGAAATGGCCGCGGAGCCGGAGGCGGTCGTGACGGGGAAGAGGAGCAAGAGGAGGAAGAAGGAGGACGGCGTGGAAGGGGGAAAGCGGAGGAAGAAGGAGCCCAAGGAGACGGCCGGATCGAAGAAGCGGGCCGAGAAGGTAGTGTTTTTCCATAATTTCATTTCCTCTGCTTCGGTTCACATGATTGCCAATCGTTCTATCGGATGTTCGGTAGCTTTTGTTGATGGGTGCTGTTGGGTGGATTTGTGCAGGAGAGGCGGGTGCAGCTCGAGTCGATCCACGCCGAGTCGCAGAGGCTGCTTCGAGGTATAGTATAGATGCTCAGCCTGTATATGTATCGTTGGAATCAGGAATTCAGGATGTGTGAGATTTTGTGTGTTATCTAACTATTCTTTGTTATTTTGGTTCCCTGTAGAGACAAGGAAGGCGTCATTTAAGCCAATCGCCGAGCCAGTGTACAAACCCATCTCGTCAGTCCTAGAGAAGATCCGACTTCGGAAGCTGGAGATCCTTAAAATGTCAGTTGTCTGGTTGCTTTTTCGAGCTTATGCATAGAACATAGCTCTCAGCTTATGTCATTCCATTCACTATGTTTTGCAGGTCAAACACTCCTACTGAAGAGGAGGAAGAAGAAGAAACTGATGATGCCTCTACAGAGCCTGACAGTGACCCCGTGGAACATCCATGTGTGCCCGAGGTCAAGGAAGTGGGCTCAGATGACAAGGATTTGAAGACTGTGAGTCTTTATAGGCAGCTTGGTTGAGCTCAGTGTAGTGTCTATTAAACTAAAAGGCTGTGTATCATTGTAGGATGATGCTGACAATGACGTTGGAGCAAATGTCGGTGGTCTGAATGACCATGTCAGTCTCCATGAGGATGAGGTGATCATTGCTTTCACTTGACTACTATGCTGTTTGTTAATCTAAAAAAAGAGGCTAGAATTCTGTTTGGTGTTGTACTGTACTGATGCTGGGGCGTGTTTGCAGGACGCTTTGACTTGCAAGAAGGATCTTAATAGCTGTGGTAGCAAAGCTCCAGACAAGGTCAGTGCCCCTTCTCCAACTGTTTAGTCATCTGCAGCCGCTATTTTGCAACATAATATGAAATGTAGTTGCTCTACCATAACCAGTATGCCTCTTTTGTTTTATTTGCGTTGAAGTTTCCGTCTCTACTGAAGTTTCGCTATGTCACTGAAAACATCGGTTTGATCCATACTGGCAACAAATATATTTGTGTTGCAAGAACGAAAGATTATGTAAACTCAATGGTCTCATAAAGTAGATAAATGATTACTGGACAGATAATGCACTCTGATTACAAAGTTGAAGACCTCAATCATAAATTTTGTGTAATGATTTGCTTGTTGCACTATTGGTTCTACCAGGAACTTGTTGATAATTCTGAAGATAATCGTGAAGACAATGCCCAACCAAGTGATAACTCCAACACCGATCCGGTAGATGAAGCTCAATTGCCCCCTTCTTCAAGCCTTACCAAGAGTACAGATGATAGGTGAGCATATTGCACCCTCTTCAGTGCATGCTTGCTTTCCACCTTATAGCATTCAGTAACCTAATTATCTTCTGTACAAATCTAAATGCCAGCTTTTGACTCTATAAGAACTTCATTATTTACATGATAATTAATTATTACTATATACTGTGCATGAAACATGTTTTGGCTGCAGCACAGCATATTGTTTCTTCTTGTAGCCTTCATGACAGGTGAATCGCTAAATAACAGCGTCTTGTAACCTTAATTAATTATATTGCCAATGTAAACCAGTTTCACATACTTACTGTAGCCATGAAGTGTGCGATTGTTTCTCACTGACTATTTTACTTAATACAAAATTTTCTGGTACACAAGAAAGGTCCTTGTGCATTTGCATTAAATTTGTGCCTACTTTTTCTTGTATATACTGATGTGCTATAAATTTGCTTACTAAACGTTGTCTTGTATTATCTATCTGTCGCAGTTCATCAGAAGATGAAGAAGACAATGACAAGGAGAACATTTACCCAGACACTCAGCAAAATGATGGAAACACCCATCAACAACCCCGACGAGCTCTTGCAGGTGATTCATTTCCAGACGTTGCTATCCTGAAAGACTTTCTAGACGTTGAAGCTGAGGAAGAAGATGATAGTGACGATGACATGCTGAGGTTTAAGGACAATGAAGAAGAGGATGGAGATGATGAAAACGAAGTACTTACTGCCCTGATAGCTGCTGGGTTTGAAGAAGAAGAAGTAGATCACGAGAAACGCAATGCACTCCACCAAAAGTGGCTTCAACAACAAGATGCTGCTGAAACAAACAATGTCATTCAGAGATTAAAATTTGGTCACCAGGAGCAGAAAAACTTACTTGACGAAGATGAAGATGATGTCGAAGACTGTGAGGATGAATCAGAAAATGAAATGCCATATGATTTAACTCCAAATGTTGTGCGACAGAATTCTGAAAAAGCAAAACAAATGATTGCCAAATTGTACACAGATGAGAATGACACTTATGAGCACTCCGATGATGAGGAGATAGAGGAGAATTTGGCCCGTCAACGTATTTCAAAGCGAGAAGTAAGTGCTGACACTTCTGAATACCAAGTCTTCAGATATGCTTGATAAATGATTGAAATTTTCATTTTTAAAGTGATAGTTCCTCCCTTGCTGTGGTAGTGCAATATCTTCTATTCACCCTATGTGCTTCACTAAAATAACAAGTGCTGCATATTCTCTGTATTTAGGTTCATAATAGTACATTCATATCTCCATTGGAAGATGACAGTTCGAGGGAAATGTTTAGTCTAATAAAGAAGCTCAATATTGCTCCTGAACCCAAGAGGAAGGGAAAGCAAACTACATGTAAGGATTCCCAAAATTTTAATCCATGCCTACGTTGAAATGCAAAAATGATTGACCTACTGACTTCTTGTTTTTCTAATGTTTTCAGCAAATCTTGAAATGCTTATGGTCGGAAGCAACAGCAACTCATCTTCAAAGGTGATGATGACTGACACCTATTTCTGTTTGCTATCATACTTCACAAATTTATGTTGATTAGCTGAAAGTTTTCAACACGAAATTACTTAATATGCAAAACATTATTCTCCATACCATACATAGTAAAATTTGGACTTAAATTGAATCTTGCATTCTTTTTGCTAGTTATTTTTGTCATTATTTGTTAATTTAGGTTGTACAGGTGCTTTCATGTACTCTTCCAATGCCTTTGTTCTGTTATGGACCATTTCATGATTCATAGTACTCTTCTATTGCGAGCAGCCAAGATTTCTGATAGACCATTTCCCCTTGTGTTTGGCTGTTGCATGACAGTATTGTATATTCTTTGCAGTCGTCTTTTCTTGGTCGAACAACTAGTGGTCCAATTTCATCTTCGCACAGATCAGTCTACAAAACCTATGTTTTTGGTCGTGACGACAGCAATAGCAACAGCAAGAGCTGCTTAGCAGCCTCCGAGAGTACATCAGACATGGTAAGTTGAACAGAAGCCTGACTACCTGTCATCATAAATTTCAACGTGCTCTGAGCACCGAGTCGTTCATTCATTCCCTGCTGAAAAACATTCTCATGAGTACTTCGCCATCCACTTTACAGGATAAGACGAATTCTAGCCAGCCCAAGAAAGCAAAGTTCAGCAGTTCACAACCAAAACCAGCCGCGACAGGCACAAGCTCAGAGGGCGGCTCCTCGAGTTCAGGTGCTTCTCTGTTCGAGCTCCTGCGTAGATCATCCGTCGATACCAATAAGCAAGAGCCCAGCCGCCCCGAAAGCTTCGGCATCATCACGGAGAGCCAAGCCGTGCACCAGTTCTCGGCGTTCAAACTTTCGAGGAAGTTCTCCAAGATAGGAGCAAGGAACTGAGATTACAGCCCTCCCTTGCCCAACTTACAACGCGAGACCATTGCTACCATGTACACTGTTTATCACAAAGCATAGCACATTTTTTCGACGGCATTACTTTGTAGTGTGCTCCCTCTTGTAACCTGCCTGTGCTTTGGAAAGATGTACATTGAGTTCTGTATCACATTAGGTTCGACATAAAAGTGTTTATGTGTGTTCTGAGCATCAGCTGGTCGTTTCTGAATGCGATGTGGTTCTCCTGGTCCTGCATTCTGTTTGAATACTATTTTTTTCTGTGTGAATCTAGTTTTGTAAATAGGCCGGTAACTTTGGGTCGATGACGCATATCTAGGCCGGACTGGGCTTCAATGGCCCGACATTCGTTGCCAACGTTCCTGTCGTTGGTCAACCGCGGCCCATTCTGACCATCCGCTCTCGCAGCACGCGTAGAAAATTCTAGGGTTCAAATCAAATCGACCTTGTCATCCTCCTCCTCGTCGGCTCGTCCTATCCTCTCGCCTCCTCTTCCCTCCCGGACAAGCAAACCCTAATCCCGGGCTAAGCAGGAGCGGCGCGTGCTCGAGATTCCAGCTCCCGGAGCTGAAATTCTCCCTACCGCCATCGCTGTCGCCTTCCCGGTAAGCAGATTATCCGTTCAATTTGGGAGCTGGAACCTGCGTTCTTCAAATGGTTTCCCCCTTCTCCGTGCTGTTAATTTTGATTACAGCCGTGGAGGATTTCCGAAATATCGCGTTCTAAGCTCAGGATTTTTTTTTCTTCCCTGGCAGCAGCAGCTGGAGGTGATGAGATCTTCGGCCTCGGTCCTAAGATGCTAGCCGGCGGCGGCGGCAGCTCCCATCTCTCCTCCTCCCCGCTCCCCGGCGGCCGGAGCTTCCTCTTCGGGAACACCTGGTTCATGCTCTCCGCCTACCCGGCGCGCCTACTGCACACCGCCGACCGCCGCGCGCCCGCCTTCGTCGCCGCAGCCATCCACCGGACGCCCCGCGCCGTGCGCGCCCACGGCGGCACGGGCCAGACCCTGCTGCAGCGGGGCATCATCATGGCCGCCTGCGGCTACGCGTTTGGGCGAGCGGAGCTGGGCGCCGCCAAGCGGCAGCTGGAGAAGGACTCGTCCCTAGGCAACCACACCTCCCGTATCGTCGCCATGGGGTCGGCCGGGAGCGCCGCCGCGAGGCCGGACGTCTCCTTTAAGTATAGAGGAGTGGAGTACTATAAGAAGGTTGGGGCGAGCTTGAAATGCCGCGAGCAGTTGGCGTCGAGTAGGACGTTCTGGACCAGTGCGGCTGGGCCGGGCAGGAAGCTGAGCTTCTCGGTCGAGCCGTGGGCTCGGGACTTCAGCACGTCTTGTGTGGCACCGTACTCTGCCGGAGCTACAGAGCGTCAACTGACGATGGATAACTCCGCCGTTGCCTCTGATGAGTATGTATCCTGATTCCTGTTGCATATGCCATTATAGATTGCAAGTGACTTTTTCCTCTGGAATGCCATTGAATTGATTTTAAACAGATAAGGACATACATGTATAACTTCCATAGAACTTAATGCACTTTTGTGTTTGTTGCTCCATAATGTGTTTAAAAGTACTGGTATGTGTATTTAACCCATGAGGAATGCCTCAAGAGTCTTAATATGTAGGGCTGGTTGCTAAATGTTGATTGATTCCGTTGAATATCATTTCTTATAGGATAGGTCTCCGTACGAGACATGGATACTACCATTAGTCACCCGTACTGTTGTGTTGCATGCTTACTATTGTATATATATGCAAGTGCCAAAATGCAGATAAGCATTTACTCGTTAAGAAAAGGTATGTTGGAGATGAAACTAATGTGGTAATTTTGTTAGTATTTGATGTTTCCTTGCAATTCTGCTAGTGATGTTGTTGTCATTTGTCAATCATGTCTTCATTATGGTATTGTGTCTGATAATTCAAATGAAGGTCCAGGTAGTAAATTGAACTACATCTAAAAATTGGACTGAAACCAACTAGTCTCAGTAAATTTATTGCACACGAGCTCATTGCATATTTTTTGAATTGCTTGTCCTGTTATGTTGTTTCTACTTTCTAGTGTCATATAAGGAGCATTTACAGTTCTGTTGTATTCATCTGGTAGGAATTGTTCCACTGTTTTCTTGCGATTTGTTGTGGGTTGACTGGTATTTTCCTCTACAGAAAGTCACCTGCTCCTCAGAAACTGAAGCTGCTCTCAGGTTCCTGTTACCTGCCTCACCCTGCTAAGGAGGCGACTGGTGGCGAGGATGGTCATTTTATTTGCGTTGATGAACAGGCGATTGGTGTGGCAGATGGCGTTGGTGTTGGGCAGATCACGGTGTTGATGCTGGACTATAGCAAAGGAGCTAATGAGTAAATCAATGGTTGCTATCAAGGATGAACCGGAAGGTGCAATTGACCCGTCAAGAGTTTTGGAAAAGGCTTTTACAAGTACCAAAGCAAGGGGATCATCAACTGCTTGCATCATCACTCTTAAAGAGCAGGTCAGCCATATTTTCTGACCTTTGTTCGTTTTAGTGTAGTCCTTCCATTTGCTAATTT